>JADGKA010000060.1:0-47120 GCA_027604605.1 Borealophlyctis nickersoniae | reverse complement strand
ATCTACTACCCCTCTGGCTACCCCACCTCCTCCTCCACAGACACAAAACTCACCGACATCATCCTCACCCCCTCCCTCCCCACCGCCCTCACCTTCCTCGGTTTCGACACACCCACCTACTCCGCTGGATTCGAAACCGAGGAAGAGATTTTCGCGTTTGTGGTTGGAAGCAAGTACTTTCGGACAGAAACGTTCAGTGTCGACTCGGAACAAGCAAACGCGTCTTTACGGCGCCGCGCGGCAGTTAGACCAATGTGGTCGCGGTTTGTAGCGTACGCTGCTGCTGCGTCTGTACCGGTACATACCACACCGTTACCAAGCAGGAAGGACGTCAATGATTTGGCTATTGCCACGTTCTCGCATCCGTCGGTGGTGGCGGGGATTGTGGAAAAGGAAGGGCTGAGACGCGAGTTTAAGCGGAAATTTAATGGAGAGGTTGTGGGCCGGATTTGTGGGGTGGAAGGAAAGGAGTTGGGGAGGGTTATTGTTGCGGTGAAGGAGCGGTTGGGTGGGGATGGAGAGGATATGTGGAAGAAGGTGGTCGGGATGACGGAGGCGGAGGTTGAGGCGGTTGTTAGGGCGGTGTGGCAGGGGATGAGCGGGGAAGCGGGAGTGGGGTATGACGGTGATGGCAGTGGTTGAGCTACCTGTATAAGAACGATTGCTTGAACTACGTCGCTTCGGGTTTCGTCATTTTTTTGTGGTAGGCACCTAGTTGTAAGCAAGAGGCTGCCAACGGAGGTAGACATCCACTGGTGCTGTTTCATGTTACATGTCTCTGACAACGGCTCACGGCGTTTACTCGACAAAAACTCCGGTATCCACGCCCTGTTCACTTCATCAAACGTTTTTTCTGGGTCTTTTTTGATGACGCTGCGCCTGCTCTTACATGCCCGAAACCTCTCTCTGCAGCTTGGGGGTCAGCGCTTGATTGTGACAATGTCTCCGACAAACGTGCGGTACTTGACAGTTGTGGCATCTTCGCTGTACCGGTTCAGGAGGGCTGCGGTGCTGTATCTTCGTCGCACCAGTTCAGTTTATTAATCATGGCGCGTTGTTGCTTGAGGCCAACATCCAAAAAAAAGGAAGCTAGGAAACGGACTCTGGCTGCATCGTCCTCCTAAGAATGCAAGACTAGAGCAGATTGCCATATTGCACAGTACGCTACTACGTTTATACAAGGACCTGGAAGACCCATCATGAGCGGAATTGGACCAAATTCTTAAAAGAAAATCAACCACCGAGGACTAACGAAACTCGAAAGATGGGAGTCTTTCAGGAGCCCCGACATACCTCACCAAACGCGCTCGTATTTTCCGGACTCGTGGCGCCTCAGCGAGGGAGATTTCGACATGTCTCTTTCGCTAAAAGCAAAGGAAATGCTCCCTTGCTCCGCCCTGCGCTTACGGTCGTTTTAGTCCGAATACTACACGTCGCTGCGAGACGCAAAAAAGTGCGGGCATAAGGTTTATCAAAATGGAACCCGCTGCTCATAAGAATTACCTCCTCAGTCGTCTAGTGGCTAGGATGCGACGCTCTCACCGTCGAGGCCGGGGTTCAATTCCCCGCTGGGGAATATGTATAGAATGTAGAATTCCGTTTTTGCTTTTTCAACGAGTTTCTTTCTGCGCATGTTTATTTTGGGTCCGCAGCGTGATCCGATCCCGATACGGACTCTATTTTTGCTGTTGGGCTGGCAGGGACGGGGTTCTGGACGAATCATAATGATCAGTATTGTGGTCGATGGTTTTACTCTTCCCGTATACGCGCGGTCAATCCGATCAACTCCGCAGTGCACTGGTAAAATTGGATCTTCCGTCTTATTTCTTGCTTTGGTTCGGAGGGACAGGGATCTGGTAGCATTACGCGTGCTGCTCTCCCCCGCGTGAGGACTGTGACCCCACAAAAAAATGCGGACATGAATGCTTATTAACGTGCCACTACAGCGTACGGTACATCTGCAGCAACATCAAGAACTCCGATCCATTGAGCCCGCTGAGCACGCACTGCTCAAAGGCTCTGTATTTTTTGAAACATGACCGGCGCGGTGGAACATCTTTTGGCGGCTTGCCCTCTGCGGGAGGTAGGAGTGCGTCAGAGAAGAAGGTCTCTCCTTGTCGGTCAGTTTGTGATTATTGTTTGTTGTCGCCGTGTCGATGATTGTCGTTTGTTAGCGCCGTGGGGACCCACAAAAAAAAACAGATCGGGAGGAGGATCCCGTCAAGGCGTGGTGGTTGGATGCGCAAGACGGAACAAGGTCAGCGCAACATCACTCGCGTCGATCATGGATGAGGATGTTGAGAAGAGTACGGTTTGCGGAAGCCGCACGACGCGGCCCAAATGGCGGAGAAAAGAACTACAATACTATCCAACCTCGACACCTCAACTTTGGTTCTAACAAAGTGAAGATTAAGCACACTTGTTCGTCCCTGTCAAGGGAGCTGTACCACCATAGGGTGATATTGAGGCGGCGAAAGAGTTTACGGCGCGTAGGGACGGGCAATTGGTGGAACGCAGCAGGAAAAAAGGTCATTGAAGGGGCGGATACCTGATTTGGGTTTGACACCAAAATAAGGGGTGTTAGTGTCGTTCCCGGGTCTCAACGCTCTGGCTCTAGCTTTCGGTTGCGCAGACGTGTGGTGCGGATAGACTGGGAGAATTGCGCGGGAAGGGTGGAACCAAGGGAAGAGCCCATAAAAAAATATGTTCTTTTGGGAATTCAGAGGACCGAGACCGAACCCGCTTCCGCTGTCAGCCCTAATGGCAGCCAGCCGCATTACGCCCAACTGGCTATTTGGTATTTTGGGATAGGACGTGCGGACATCAAACTTGGTAAAAGGCGGTGCGTTCGGGCGGAATTTCATTTTTCTAGGACATTTTTCTTCCAAGGCACTTTCGGACGCGTGGATGAAAATGCAAAAACGCTTGGCCAAAAAATGTAGAAGTTATGCCAACAGGAAGACCCGTTGGGATGGGCCCACACAAAGTCGGGGTATGTGAGGTCGTCAGGGGTGGAAACAACGGACGAACCTTATTGGCGTGGTATTGTGGGCAACGGGAAATGGAATATGTAGGCGCTGGATGGGCTGCCGTGTTTAATCTTTCGTCCAACTTTCGTTGGAGGGACTCCAACGCGGGGAATAACCCCGGGAAGTTTTTAAGGAGGGAGAGGCTTAATCCTTAGTATTTGTCACTCCGGAAATGTGCCCGTTTGCCGAACAAACGGCCTCCGCCTCTGGCTTCAAAAGTCAAGAGACATTTATCGGAGCCAGGCCGTGAGTTTTGGCATTTACGAGCCGGTGACATGCAAACAAAAGGAGAAGCAAGCATTGGCCTGCTACCATGCTTTTCAATTATATTGGGGGAAAGGAACGGGGAGTGATCTGGAGTAGTCCAAAAGACGCATCCAACGCAACGCGGGAAATAGGTGGGGGATGGATGCGTCATGGGATGCGTCGAGAATGCCGAGGACGCGTGTGTGGCTGGCGTTGTGGCGCGGTGACTCGGTTCTCTCGGGTCCTGAATGTAAACAATGAAAATGAATGAAGAAGGGGCGGAACCGGCGGAATACTCTCGATCATTTTAATTCCCTCCCATTTTGTAAAAAGGTTGACCCGAATGGACCCCATCCGACCCATGCGATGGAAATGAAAATTAAATACAAAAGGCCTCCCTTGGCAGTATGCACCCCAATGGCTCCTCAAGACGTTACTCTGGATGGATCGGAATTGGTAAGTGGGTGCAGTGCGGTGTGAATCCCTATGCGTTGCGCAGTACGGACGATTCGCCCGGAAGTGGCGGAATGTATGCTGCAACAATATCGCGGTTGGGTGTGTACTGTGATTGGCACACCGCGGGGTGAATGCTCGGAGCTGAATGCGCTCCTGGGTTTGCGGGCTAGGGAAAAGTCGCGAAACCGTTGCATCCATCTCACCTCATCCCGTTTTCTGGCTATTACCAGTGGTACAGTCCCGAGGGGTGCGACTGGAGATGTAAGTTTCCATTGACGTCGCTTGACCGCTCTGACTGATTCAATGGATGATCTGACCACATGCGGTCAATTTTACTATAGGGCGGATTGACGGGTGCCGCGACAGTCAAGTCTGGAAGACATACTACGGTGTACACACCGTTTGGGCATACCTTCTCTTCAGTAAGTGGGTCTTAATGCGCACTGGCAGCTGTGTGAAAAGTACGTTCGCTGATGATAGAAATCACACCATCACAAAAGTCGTAGGATGCTTCATCATATACAAAAAGATTTACCAAGTTCTGCGGCGAAAGAAGCTGCGGTTATTCGAGGTCGTAAGTGGAGGAGGACTGAAGCCGCGAGCGGCCGACATGTTCATTCTGGGTGGGACGGCGCATATCGGGGGACGGGCATTGTACACGTCCATTATCCTTGGACGGGGGTTCGCAAATCATGCGGTTGAGGAGTTTTTTGTAAGTTCCCGCCTGCCCGCATGCATCTACATCTTGTATTCAATGCAGATTCAGAGTTAACCGTCACCTCCCATTAGCACGAACTCCCCTGGGTAACACTCTACATTGGCACACTCGCATTCTGCATCGGCATCATCTACGCAACCCCACGGCATCGCATCATCCTCTCCGACGCCGGCACCTCGACACGCGCCCGCCTCCCATCCCCTATAGTCCTCAACCTCATCCTCGGCACCCTGACATTCCTCCCCCTCATCACCTTAAACCTGTTTGCAGCCCTCGACGGGCACGCGCGGGATGTGGGGGACTACCATTTGGCTCAGCGGTACAACGCGGTGCATTACGGGCTGTGGTCGGCGTATTGTTGGGCGTTGGCGGGTGTGTCGGTGTATTTTGGGGTGACGTTGGTGAGTATGTTACGGGCGAGTCAGGTTAAGGAGGCGGTGAATTCGACCGAGGAGAGTCAGAGTGCGGAGTTTCGGAGGGCGATTTTGACTGTAGGTGCTTTTTCTTTTCGTTCATCCTACCCCTGTCGTGCCCTCTTTGCGCCTCCTTTAAACACTCCCCATCCCCCACTTTCCATCAGCTCATAACAACCCTAGCCTGCACAACAGTCATCGAACTCGCCTTCGCCATCGTCCTCCTCTTCTACGCCATCTTCCGCGTCGCCATCCACAGCATCCGCGGTATCAACATCTGGATCGGAACCGTATGGATCTTTGTCACCCCGTTGATGATCACGCCTATCTTTGTCGTTATGGTGTGGGGGTCAGTACACAGTAAATTTGTTGTTTTTGGTTGATCTTGTAATAACCGGGGTGGTTTTAGGGTGTACAAGGAGAAACCGGACAAGGCCGGGTCGCGGACGGCGTCTAGTGCAACGCATCAAGGGAGTGGAAAGGGGTCAGAGATCGGGAAGATGTCGGAGCTTGGGAGCACGGTTCAGACAAAGGTGGTGACAGAGGGCAATGGGAGGGGTGGTGGTGCTTGAGAGCGTATGTTGCAATTATATGCCTTTTTCAACAACCCGACCCATTAAGTATTGTGCGTCTTCCCCACATTTTTTTGGGGTATTTCAGACACACAGAACAACCACTCTCGTAAACAACCCCCCTCGTATTCTTGAAACCAAACTTGGCTTGGGAAATGTCCACTTGGTTTCCCAACCCTGTAAGACCTTCTGATGTTGATTATTTCCCCACATTTTTGAGTCCCCTGCGGCATCTCAGAGATGAAAATTACCATGGTGTATATACGATAGTAAACGGTTGGTCCGTATCGGAGGGTGCGCGCTCCAACCTGACAACCCTGTCCACATATTTTTTGGCCGAGTGGCATAATGATGAAAGTTTTTGCCTCATTCGTTCACTCGTCCGGCCGATTTGAATGTGTTTCACTTGCCGAATCCCGCATCCATTCGGCGAAAAAAATTGCACTTCCGCTGGAAATGACGTTCCCTACGGGTGACGTACAATACGCAAATGGCCGTCACATATCTGTACGACTGCGCATGCCTGTTTTTCATCCGCAGTAGGACCTTTAAGAGGTTCTGAGCGCGAACGTCTCGTTAAAAGATAGCGGGCAAATTCAAACGCTGAAATGACGTTAGGACGTCTGCGAAGCGCATGCTTTGCCACAGTCTGTGGATTCCCATTTTTGTTGGTTAAGCGACTAAAAAAACATCCATCGTGTCAGTTCCATTGGGACGTACAGTACGTTGTCACTTGCGATGCCGGAACCGCCATATTCATTGTGCAGTTGGGCGGCGGCGCTTACGACTGCCCGCGACCTGTTCGAACGAACTGTTGAGAGTTTTTTTGAGGTTTTTCCTCTTTACCCATGGTCATGTACTGGAAATCTCCGTTCAATGGTTCACATTTAATGTGTACCTATGCACCCCCGCCGCACTCTTAAAAATCGGTAGAGCAAACAGTAAAATTCGCATGTTGCCCGACCGTGACCCCAAATTCCCGACTGGCCCTTTGTGGCGAACTCGGACGATGGCTAATTTGCGTTTCATTAACAGTCCACCAAGGAACATGAACGTGTATTACCGAAAAGAAGGCACAAAAAAGAAAACGAGCGTTATGCTTTTAGTCTGAGACTCAATCCCATCGCATGGGGATCCCTCGGTTCTCAATGCCCCATGTCAAAATGCGGTACGTGGTGGACAAATCTGCGGGGTCACAATGCTACTTGGCCCGGTTACAAGTAGATGAGATAGGATGCGTAGCAGGGCTTACCCGACATTTACAGCTTCCGCGGCCAACTAGCCGTGTTACTGACTGGGCGACGGGCTGGACTACTAGTTTTTTGAGTATACCAACCCCTCATGTCGGACATACCGTTACATACTCTCCCGCGGCCGATACAACAATGGTTCCGCTGAGCGCCCGACAGTTGATTAAATGAGATGTCTCGATATCCTGGGTGGCTTCCTACTTAGTGGTAGTGGGAGTGTGGTGGCTCTTTTTTTGGTCGCCGGGCTGTTAGCGCCGCGTTCATGGCAAACATTCATTTCCAATCCGCTTGTCGAGAACAAGACAAGCGCCGCGTATCGTGTTGTGATAAAGGACCTGACTTTGCGTTCCAGATGCGCAAGTAGGCTTGAGCGGTTGCGGTGACGCTTTCTTTTGACTGAACGACGTGGGGTTCTATTGTCAGATTTCGCTGAGAATGTGCGAAATGGAGCCTGGATACGTACTGTATGTCCATAAACATGGTTACTGCGGATTCCTCACGATGACCATCGTTTTTCCCCGTAATTTGCTTCCTGGGCTCTTTTTTATCCCCAATAATGGCGACGCACATGTTGCGGCGCATTGTTATCCCCAATGCTTTCGTTCACTTTACGCCTGAAGCGTTCACTTGTAAGGGCGACCGCGCAGCTGGCGGGTCGAACTTCTGGGTGCGCGTACTTACAACCCTTTTTTTGCTTCCTTCCGGCTCGGGCGACCGACTGTGTTTGTTAACAACAAATGACTGTGGACCACACCCTCTTTGTTAAGGGAAGCCTGTGCCCGAAATGGTTCACGAGGACTCCATCTCCATTACCACCGGGTAGGCATCATCGTAACATAATAGTGTATGCGGGTTCCGTGGTGTGGAATGTATTCAGACGCTGTGGATTTGGTTCTATGAGAACAAATCGACCGCGTGTCCTCTTGCGTCTTACTCCTTTTTTCTGCGTTCCGCTTGGTCAACGACGTTAACCTGGCGTAAAGTGTGCGAACAGCTGAAAAGATCCGTTTGAGTTGCCCAACTTGAGTAGCGTCGAAGATCTTCACTTCAAACTACAACTTGACGGTACAGGACGAGTGCGGAGGTGGCACATTTTTTTTGCCAAAGCGTTCTTTATACCTTTTTCGGAGTGTCCCCCCCACTTGTTACAGACAAAACCTGACTTTGCACTTGATGCGGCAACCGCGCTTGTTTGTGAAGCGCGCGTTCCGCGTTGCTTCCAGAACAAAGTTGTCCTTATCATTTGAGAGGGATGTTCGTTATATGCATGCGGCTCTACAGGACAACTGCCACAACGTGTACTGAGGCCTCACACGATCAGCATTCTTGTTCCCTATGGTTGGCGTTCATTTTTTGGTGACACAGCAGGTTTGTGGTATTTGTGGCGTGCAGCGAATTCCAAACCTGTTCAATCTAGTCTTGTGGAACTGGATCTACTATCGCGAATCTCTTGTGTGCTGTGCATTTTTTTCGTCCCTGCATGAAATGAGCATGGAGAGACTTTCCACCTATTTCCAGGACCAAGGTGTGACGGCCATTAATTGCGTGCTCCACTCTTCGTTATCATCCGCGCATTTCGGAGTCAGTCCATTGACCCCCGCGCGCATTAGGGTCTTGTGCTGTTATTTTTTCCACGTCTTTCTGTTATGGGGCCGCCTGGACTTTGATACCATGTGGCAGAATGGAAACTGCCATCATACCGCCGTATTGAACGGAACGGCGGCACAAATTGCAGCACGGACGTGCATCTGCTTCTTGAGATGCGCGCACAACCGCCCATAGCCCAACTGCTGCGGCGCTCGCATAGAACGAAAACCGATTGGGCGGTAGTAAACGTGTTCTTTCTTTGCCACGTTCAAGTGGCTTTTCCTTCTGGTGCGCACTAGGGGATGTATCTTAACACCAAAGGGTATCCACATGATACGGCCCACTGCGCAATTGCCAACGCACAGGTCCCATCCATCGCTACTTTGGTGGAACTTTTTTTCTCATAAGAAGAAAGCAACGGTATTAACGTCACATAAAGGATTTCCGTGATGCGACTGTCTGAACAGTGAGAGAACACGTTGAGGTTGATCCTCGGAGGACGGGATCAATGATCCATACAGATTTCTTGTTAACTTCTTTTTCCAGCAAAAATTGAGTGAAATGAAATGTGCCGATGGGCGCATCCCGTCCCACTCGGGGCAGTAGCTGCGCGCACTCCAGTTCTTTTAGTCAAACACTGCCTGCGAAGTTTCATACCTGAATGGTCAACCATCCGCCGTTTCAACAACGGCACAGTTGGCCCATGATCCTAACTCGATATTCACATTCCATTTTTTTGACATGGATTCATCTTCACTCCACGATTCACGGCTCTCATGAGAAGGACTTGTGGCACTCTTCGCCGTCTTCGTTTCAGAAATGGAAGTGACGTGATTTTCTTCTACGGTATCTTGGTTGTCGTCTCATCCAAACCATCTCTGTATTTACCATCCCAGTCGACTGCGCACACCCTGCGGGCCGAACCTCGTTTTATTTAAAATGGTACAATCCACTTTTTTTGGCTTTTCTTTGGACTCCCGTGTGTGATATTCTCGTGAGAAGGACCGCTGCGGTCCTTTACAGACTTCGGTCCAGAAGTGGAGGAGACGCAATATCTGGGATCGCCGACGCCCCTTTTCCATTGTTAAGTACATCAGCGGCGTACCGCCGCGGGATCTATTTAAACGTGTACGGGACCCGGTGCACCTAGCCGGTCACACCTTTACGCGTAAACTAGTACATGTGTGTAGTAAAATTGTTCAGAAATTTGTTGAATGCACTCCGATTTTCATGGGAAATGCGCGTGCGTGTGGGGAGCCCGAGTTTATGACAAGGTGGCGACTCGTGGTAATTCTCGTGGGCCGGATGGGCCTTCCTTCTGTTTTTCTCTTTTTGTTTCAAGCCGTCTGTGGTGGGCCACCTTTTGGAGGCAGGGTGATATCCCGTTCTACTATGCTCGCATTTTGGCCAGACTGAGATGTTTAGGCACAACTGCGCAATGTGGTGGATCCTGACTCTGCCTTTGAAAGGTAGTCCTTTTTTTCCATTCGATTCGTTCGCGGTATGCATGGCATTTCTGTGCAGTAGGTGACCGATGTATGCTCCCCTCATTACCCACGGTTTCCGGATATGACTTCAGGCACGAAGAGGGTGAGCTTTAGGTCTGACCTATCCTGTGAATTTTGTTATTTTGCGTTCCAGAGTATGCTATAGCGCACGTCGATGCAGATGTATACAATAGGCCACATTGGCTGCCTTCCTTCATTCCATGTTTGTTGTCCGTCCGAACAGTGCTTTGGCGGGTTGACGCGTCATGGCCAATGTGGCGCAGCACAGTGTGAGATGAGGTCACGTCGTCCAGTTGAAGTCCCATCCAATCCGATTCAATTCAACGACAAACCTCCTCTTACTTTTCAACTTTGAGTCGAAGAAAGGCATTGCATTCTACCCGCCCAATATTCGTTCATTCAACGCAACGCAGCGCAAGCAAGCAATAATACAATCCAATATGCTGGCACGACGCACTCTCCGCATCCTGACTCCCGCACGACAATCCATCATCCCTCTCACTCCCGCCATATCAACCTCCCGTCTCCCGCGTCCCCTCTCAACCACCGCAACAGCAACAAAAACAACCAACCCACCCCTCTCCCCGCACCCGCCTCCAACCCACTCCACCACCCAATCACCCACACCCGGCCAACCCACCAGCGTATGTCCATCCGGCAAAGGAATGGATCCCGCCGAAAACGGCGTGTCTTTGTCAAACGAGGGGGATCATGTCGTTCAGGAGGAGGACGACGAGGATAGCGCGAGTATAGATAAATGCGGCGGGAAAGGGGAAGGGGAGACGGCGAGTGATGATGTCCGTGGTGGTGGCGGTGGTGGGATCGCGATCAAGTGTGGGATGGAGGGTGAGGGTGGTGATGCGGGTGAGGAGGATGTGAAGAGGGGTTGGGTTGAGTAAAGGAAGTTAGGGATGTGTGATGTGATGGGAAAGGATGTGATGCGTGGGTGCGAGAGATGGGGGTTGATGATGAAGGGAAGGAGAATGGGAACGGGAAGCGAGGAAGGGGAGGCAAGGCGAGGTGCAGGAGCGCAGAGCATAGCAGGGGATTTACGTTAATGCAATGATGATATTGAGATGGGTTTGTTGGTTGTTGCGCGTTCGTTCGTTCATGTATTGCTCAGAAATGGCATTTTTGCGATCTCTTTGAATTCTATGCGCGTGACATTACAAGGAACGGGCGGACGGAACGTCGAAGGGATTTGGAGTGTTTGGTGTTTCGGTCAACGTATTTTTTTGCTGCGTTCTGAATCCGGTCCTCCCAATTTTGGAACGTCCATGTGGCCAGACCGATGTCCACCTGTCCATGATTGCTGTTGTCCAGACTGCTGTAGGTCTCACATTGGCCACAGTGCGCTCAATCCTCCACGTAAAACTGAATCCTTTTTTTCCACTGTTGCTTAACTGAGTTCACTTCTGTTGGCCCAGTTTCATCCATTTTCACCTCTCCGGATCCAAGACGGTGCACGTCCTGAAAAAATGGCGCAAATGCCCGGACCGGATGATTCAGACGCGCCGAAGGAGGGTCTTTTCGTGACTGCCATAACCTTCTACGCACTTATTTTCTTAATTTGGACCTGCCATGGTGCTTGCTTGCTTGCGCATGGACAAGAGCACCGATCCCGCAAAAAAGAAGCGCAGATGTACTGCCGTGGATCGTCTGGTTCAGACGCGGGGGTATTTCAATTTCGAACCAGACGAGGCGGGGGTATTTCAATCTTCACATAACACTCCTGATGTTGCCACCCTAGTTCCCTGTTTTTTTTGGACCGCTCTGGCAGAACACAGTACTGTGGGGCTCATACTGTAGCATCCGTCCACTCCCGGTAACGTCGGTGAGGGCTGCGCTCGAGGGACGCCGAATCGCCGCGGTCATTCGTGCGGCTGTTTCCCGGTATGCTACCGTTAGTCTCCACCCTTTTTTTTGTGCGTTCGGTACAGTCCAAGCTGCTGTGAGCCTAGGCAGGCGTGGAGAGGATCTCAATGGGATGTGGTTGCGAACAGACAGACCGATGACACCCGCATTTGACAATGGTGGTGATTGGGCATAACATTCATCACTGCGCTCGAAGGGAGGCCCAATCGCCGCGTTGACGGTGCGGACATTTCGGGATGTGCAATACGGATGCTGCTGGCGTTTTTTTGTGCGTCCTGCCCGGTCTGCCCGGTACAGGCCAAACAGTTGGATTCCAGGTCAGTGTGAGAAACGAGCCCGATGGGAGGTGGTTGCGAATGGACCCATGTAAAGGTTTGTAAACCGCATATGACAATGGTGGTGATGGGTATGCCCGTTCAACAATCAGGCAATCCTGGATGGTCTACATCTGGGTATCGTCCAAGTCATTGTGTCCAGAGCGCATGCTTAAAAGCATCTGTCGGCTGCCACACCGGTAGTAATAAGACTGCGCCCGCGGAACCCACCCATTCGCCGCGTTTTGGGTTACGTGAGTAGTTATTGGAGTGAATTTTTTTCTTACTCCCATGGGCTATTTAACCTCTGCCGGACTCGAATTCCCCCGTAGGCGCCATTTGAGATAGCCTGCTATGCTCCAAATCGAACCGTATGCTAACGGCGTTGAAGAAGCGGTCACAATCACGCGTTCACTTCGCGGGCCCGTGTTGCCTTCTTGGCGCTGTTTATTTTTTCATTCCCCCAAGCTCCGGTCCATCTTTTGCTTAGATGTGTCACCATTTCACCCCGCAGTGGGGAGAAAGCATGGCGACGTCGCAATGTGTCGAAATTGGAGGGTCCAGTTTCACGTACCGGTATTCAACCCGGACGCTAGCATAACGGCAACCCTTCTTTTTTTCGGCCCTATATTTCTCACAAGCGAAATCTAAGTCCATTTTGGGGATGTCTGTGAAGTGTTCCCGTCATTCTTCATGGCATATCGTGCCCATGCCTATGAATGTGTCGTTCTCGTTCGATCAATCGCAAACGATGTCTTTTGCACTTCTTTATCATAGCTTTTTTTTCATAGCTGCTCCCAGCAATCTCCCCAGTTCTCCAGCCGCGTGAAGAGTTGGACGGACTGACATCCTCTTGCGCAGTCCCAGGTTCACGTGCTGCTTTCAAACTAATGCATTGATGTTGTGGGTTGTCGTTCTCATTGAATCAATTGCGCAAACGATATCTTTCTCGGCTTTGTGGCTTCTTTTTCGTGTTTTTTTTTGAATACCTCCACCCTTGATTGCCACAGTCCTCCGGCCGCGTGAAGAGTTGACGGACTGGCATCCATACGCCCCGCATACATCTGCCGTTCGAGCATGTCATTTGATACCTTCTGCCAAACGTGAGCAGTGTTTAAATATTCCTCTGAATTTCCTCAGTTCGTCTTTTTTCTGGTTGCTTGATGCTGGTGGCGGCCTTCATCTCGAACAATTGGACTGACTTCGTGCGAGCGCGGAAACATTCGAATTTTTCAAAGTGCAAATGTCGGCCGCCCAGGTAAGGTTGATTGATATTTAGCAAGAAGCAGTTGGCCCTTCACGGGCGGTGCCCGTGCCGCGACATCGGTTTGACTACAACCCAAGTCTCTAATTCTATTTTCGTAAATCCACTGCTAGTGTTGATACTTCAATTCAACCTGTCCAGAGAGACGATGTGACAGTGCTCCTGCTTTGCGTTGCGGTTTGACGCGTAATACGTCCCCTCTGTGTTTTTGGAAATCATGGCGACTGCGCAGGCCATCTCTCCGTGGTTTTTATCCTGCCTGGACCCTCCTGTCCAGACCACTCGTGGCATGTTGGACAGAGGAAAGATTCACCTGGGAGCTGACAATTGGTTGCGCGCTGGTGGTGGTTTCAACCGCGGATCTTCTGTTCTCGGTTACGGTATCCAGCTTTTTTTGGCGCATGTTTCCGGCCTGCAAATTCAATGCGAAGAATTAAGTGGGCAGAGGGCTTCGCACTTTCTCTCTTGCTTGTGCATAAATCTGTAAAGACACAAATCAATTGTGCAAATGAAGAGATAGTTCCACCTTGTCCCTCTCATCCCCTAAAGTGCTTTACTCCCCGTACCCTCGTCGTGTCTGCAATATTACCAAGATAACCTGCTCCCTATGTGACTTTGCGGCATTTTCCAAAGACCGCTGGACTAGGAGAAAAGCAAGTTTGGAATACGTTGTGCGCAGTCCAGGTGTACGTTCTGCATTTTATGAACACGCGGTGTACAGACAAACTCGCGGTTTTTTTACACTGCATAATCCGCAAGGGTGCAGCCAAAAAAATCAGTTAATGCATGTGCTGGTGTGTGCCCAAGATGGCGGTCTTGTGCAGAAACGCATGGGCGTCCGAATGTGTTTTGTTCAAATCATTTGAAACCAGCAGCACCGTTTCTCCGCCATTTGGCGGTATGTAAATACTTAAGATGAACTGTGTGGATCTCTCGAGGGAAACGGATTGAAAGAAAGCCGCTCATCCCGCGCGCTGTTGTCTGTAGTCCACGGCCTTCTTGCCCTGACGCGTGATCTTCCATCTGCCAACTCGGATATATGTGGAGCGTTCCTTGGACTTGTAAAAATGCATGTCTTGGCTGTTCACTTACGTCCGGTGAATGCGGTTCCACTGATGCCCCCTGCTAAATATTGGCGGTGTTCACCATTTGCTGCTGTTCTCACGTCTACGATACCTTTTTGGGCCCATCATCAAACGAGCGTGGAAACGTCCGACTTTTCAAAGATACAATGTTAGCCACTCAGGTTACAATCTGATCTCGATGGTCTTTGATTCTCCTTTTGCCACGCGTAAACCCCTTTTTTCCTCTCATCATAAATAAGAGGAGCATCTCCAATGAGTGGACAAAGGAAAGACACGTCGTGGAAGCAGTTTACCCTGTAGTTCAACCCGCATTCTACAGAGTTGTAATCCCTTGTCTGATACATTATCAAATCCAGATACCAGTCTATCGGACAAACCAATTTGGGGCATGGAGAGACGATATGTTCCTCGCACCCCTTTCACTCTGTGTAGCGGTTTCCTTTTCTGCGTCCATGTTCAGTATCATTCAAGCCTTTTGTCGCATCGAACTCCGTGTGACTCTAGAGCGTCCGTGTTCGAAAAAAATGACTAAAAACTTGTGGTTTTTGATGACGGGGAAGCAGGCATAACGCAGCATGCGCGCGCAGTTTGGGTATCCGACTTTGGCTTATGCGCGACACTCACCAGCACGCAAATCAGAAACTATAAAGGAAAGGAAACGAAGTTGGGGAACGGTTCCTCCCATCCATATTGTTGGCTCTAGCATATTCTTTTGGGGCACCCTTGCGCCTCTGTGTTGTTCTAATCATTTGGGCGTCGTCGGTGTTGGGTCCTTGCCATAGGCAGTTCCCGTGCTATTGCACTTATCGACCCAAGACGTTAATGCTTATGGCACTACCACCGCAATATTATTACCGGCGTTGGTGGTTTCAAATGGTCGGGGTGGTTTCAACCTACGCCACCGTAATGAAAACCTCGGCCAATTTTTTTCCCTTTCTCTGACGCCACCAGGATGAACACGTCGGTCCCAATTATTTAAAACCATCTTTCTAAATGCAATTTCTTGAGGCAATGGCCAACTCATGTTCTTTGAGTGCAGAATGAAAACGCATGATGGTCCCCCAATTGTATTGGGTGTGTCGGGTACTCCACCACGCTTTCAAAATTCCGGATAGGACGAACACCTTTTTTCCCTCGTCCGAATGGGCCTCAGTACCTTAACCACTCGGCTAGTCGTATGCGGAAGAGATGTGGCGAAGTGGTTTAAGTATCCAGTTTTCCGCCAAGCGGCCCTTTCAACATTTTGGGCCGTCACTCATCCTTTTGTTTCCATTTACGGTACCGTTGACTTGCAGTAGTCACCCCGTTGACAATCTGCGGGTACTCTGGTTCTGTGAACGCTTTGATGAGCTTATGAGTACGAGTGTTTGTGGTGACACCAAGTTTCGCTAGTTTTCAAGTTGTGGGCGGCCGAAAACAGGCGGAGGTTTCGAGCTCACATTGCTGGAACACGAATCTTTTTTTGCGCTTTTCCTAGCGCTCTGCCGTCCCCTTGGCTCTTCTCCCATGATGGAATCATGGATAAGTGTCTGAAGGGAAGGCACAGAGAGGGGGAAGCCATTGGGTATCCAAAGTTTCGGTTTCGCCATGCTGTTCGGGGGGACGCCGATGATCGTTGCGGGCAGGCATTCCCAAATATGAGACAAACAACGTGTGGAACGGTATCTCCCATTTCATAGCGAATGGTGTGGTTGTTTTCCGGGACGAGCTGTGAAACATTTTTGGGAATTTGTGGACGTTGGCATCATTCCATCTCCCAAGTAATTAGGGGACCTTGTGCGATTGTTAAAAGGCAATGTGCGATTTTGGGCTGCCATCATCGGAACCGACCGTGGTATTCATACTGCGTTGCATATCATTGGCAAGCCAGCAAGTGAATTCATAAACACCAGGATCATTGTATTTTAATTGTGGGGAATGCAAAGGTTGTTTACGGGCCTCGAGGTTTCAAGGACCTCACATGCAGGCAGGCAGATCATTCGCGTCAGGGTTTTTTGTTTTCGGCTTCCTTGTAGGTGCTGAACTCTAATCCCACAGCATGCCTGTGGGCGAAGCAGTTGGATATCCAGATTTTGTCAGGCTGTTTCGAGCTTGCGACACCTCAGCGCAATAGCTGCGTCTGCGTGCTCAGTAGGTCTTTTGGGGCCTCTGTTTATTCCGACTTTCCGACTTCCGTCATGTCCTTTTTCCCCTTCCCCTGGCGTCCCTCGAGACGTGTCACCACATAACCGGCACCGGCCATCTATGCACTGTTGACAACCTGGCGTGTTGATTAACCAATGTGGACGAGGAAAAAGCTGGGTATCTAAAGTTCAGCACAAGTGGTTTCTCACTCAAACCAAAAAAAAAGAACCTAGTCCAAAGCATCATTGCCGGGGAAAACACGGGTTTGAAACGGTTCCTAACATGGCGGAAAGAGATAATCCGAGCGAGCGCAGTTCGTTGAATCAATCCGGCCGTATATTTTTCGTCTCCCACCTCCAAACAAGCCCCTTCCACAACCAACGCACGTTTCACGGAAGGCAGAGAGTGAACTCTCGTTTTACACGTATCGTGCGTAGGGCGTTCCACCCGCTGTCCAAGTTCCATCCCGAGGACACATGATAATCCGTTGGCCCGCTGTACGCCGTTGCGAGTGCACTGTACGGACCAGCTGGGCTGATTAAATGTCCTGCTCCATGTGTGCATTGGTTGACCACTCGTCCCCATGTCATATTCGCAACGAGCCATCGTTCTGGACACTGCCTCGTGTTTGTTCTGGCGTTTTCTCGCGATGATTTTTTTGGACTCTGGCGGCTGGCGTGGTTAAGAGTAGGGTGGATAACCCAAAAAGGCTCTCAAACCTGAAAGGAAAAAACAGTAATGTTCTGATCCATGCCAGTTCTCGCCCAGCACAACAGATTCAATTCCGCGCACGTTGGTGGGGCAATGATCCCACTCCAAAGGCGTTGAAAAGATGAACTGCTGGTGTAAATAACGCAGATTTTCATTTATGACCAGGCGCAACCAAAAAAAGCAGCAACGATGCTAATGGCTTTTCCATCCACCCGCTTGGAATTGAACATTACTCGGGTACGCTTCAGGGCCGTTGTGGGGTACGTATTGCTTCAACCTCGAGGGTTCCCATAATGCGCAGTTGTTGAACCCAGTAGGTCAATACGCGTTTGGACTTTTCCTCGGAGGTTGTAGATGTTTTTTTGTTTCCAGCGACTAGTCACCCACAACCCCGTGGGAAGTACGGGTCTGGAAGCACAGAAAAAATACTTAACGTTGGACGAAACGACCATTGGGTGAACGCGTGCGGCGAACACAAGTTCACGTATCTGGCAAGGAACATCGTTCTGGTCTGTCCAAGGATAGCGTTATTAGCTTCTAAACATCTCGGTTGCCTAAGTCACCTACATCCTTTCCACAACTACCGTAGGTTCCGAAGATCATAAAATCGTCTTCACCGTAAGCTGGATACCGAAAATGCGCAGTCGTGCGGTCGGGCCAGCGTCAGCACTTTATCGGGCAGTACTTTTTTTCTTCCTGGTAGCACCGCGTATCGTTTCCCACAACACTATGCCCCGGACGCAAAGAGACGGGGCAAGACCGGCCGATTAAATACCTGATTTTGAACCTAACACTAGATAATCACGAGACAGGTCCCTGCAATGTTATAGATTGAAGCCTAAATATGGCTGTCGTCCTGGCATTCAAGTTGACGTTGGACATGGATACTCTCTAGTGGTGTTTTTTTCTGTCGCGCTTCACCACCAATTCTTCCGAGTTTCCCAGAGCAAAAACAATGTTGGTGCCGGCGCACTACTCAGGGAGTTGACCGGCGACGTCAGGTCGGGGCATTTGACTGGCATTTTCGAATCAAACATCGAATCACGGCCCCTCAAAAGATGCCCCACCAAATGCATTAACCACACGTCTCAAGTTTCCACCTGCATCTCGTTCCAGGAAATCAGTCCATATACCCATGACGTTTTGTTCCATCAACCATCATGATGATAGGAGACCAGGAGCTCCTTTTTTTCCCCGCACGGGGTCGTCACCGTGCCAGAAAAGTATTATGGGTACAGGCAATACTGTATGTCCTTCTATGGAATACGAATGTCAAAACTCAACCCCAGCAGTACATCGTTTTTTCATGCTACATGTGGACCTGGGCCTGTGGAACCCAAACCTGCTTGGATGGTCTCGAGTCTCAATGACTGTTGCGATCGTAGCTCCCTGTATGTCGAACCGGTTTTTCGTTCCTCAATGCAGTCTCATTACCTCCTTATTATGCACCAAAAAAGGTGAGGAAGCACAAAAACGCGATCACACTCCGTGGATTTGAACCTTGGACCCAGGAGAAACTGTCGTAGCGTTGTCTTCAAACGTCAATCCTACCTGAAACCCCAGAGAGCGTCAGTCTGCCGATTGTTGAGACGATGAACGGCCCAATGCAAACAGCTTTTTCGGCCTCTCTCCACCAGCAGCATCGTCATGGTTTTCATATCACCAACATTACCATGGAGGACATGCTCCTTTCTCAGAATCTAAATGCAAGTCTGAAACCTGACATACCATTTTGTATGTCTGCATGCTCAACAAATGCCAGCACCCGGATGCAAGTGAAATCTGTGACTTCCACGGGGTCAAAACCCCGCCTGAAGGATTCGGCGGGGTCGCGATTTTTTCGCCCGTCGAGTGCCCATTTGTCCTGTCTCTATTGCTGTTACGCGCTGACAGAAACATACCTTCCCATTAAGAACGATGTCCGCTCACACTTTGCCAGACAATCCGGACAGTAGGGCCTTACACCTTACCCTCGCCAGCGTTCACAGACCACAGGCCAACGGAATGCAGTTTTTTTGCCGCAGGTACAAATGCAGCTTTGGAGACACCAAAAAAGTTCTGAAATCCCAGGTGAGGGTCGAAATTTGGGTTGGATACCCAACTTTGACCGATACTTACCATTTGCATAATGTACCGCGCAAAGGAAACAAAGCACTTCTCGAGGTTGCTTCTGATAAAGAAGAACTACATTTCATCGGGATCAGAGTGCTGTCGCTTTCCTGCTATACGGACACGGGTCCTTTCGCCAACATCAAACTCGAACGTGGGATAACGAACACATACGTCGTGCAATGTTGTGCGTCGGCATGATGGACGAAATTGATGCGGCCAATCACAGGCAAGACCACTCAATGTAAAAACTGCACGTTTTATTGCAAATGAAAGCCCGCCTACCCAACGACTCCCACCCCGCCATCTCGCATAATGTTCGCAAAAACAAGGACTATGATACAACCGATACCATATACACCATGCCACTGCCTCCCATCTACGTCAACACATTTCACGAAAGGTGGAAACACCCTTGCCCCTCCGCAATCGCCACCTCAAACCTCTTCTTCATCACCGTCCCCTCCGAATACTCTGGCACCTTGAGGTAATTCACGCACGTCATGACACTGGGCAAGTACTCGTCGGGTTTCCGTCCGCCCTCCACGTTCTTGCGGACGACCGTCAAGGGAGGTGTCAGGGCTTTGAATCCGCCGATGGGGAGTTTGGGCGATCCCGTCACGAATTGTAAAAAGTCGCGACGCAGTTGAGGTGTGAAGGTGGACATCATCTCGGCCAGGTTACGAATGACGCGAGATTCGGAGTTGTAGCCGTGGTCTGCTTTAATGGCATCAATCAGAGCTGGAAATAAAGGTCGTTAGCAATTCATCCAATTGGCGAAGTGGTTCCCATTCGAAAAATACTTACTGTCGTAGCTCCAATCTTCCTCTTCGGAGCCACCAACAAGGATTGCAAGCTCTTGAACCGAAAAGCTCCTCAAATCCGTCACGGGGAACACCCTGTCAAATCCTTTCCTGAACGCCTCCACCTGCCGCCGCACGCCATCACCGACGGTGAACTGCACGACACGGTCAACGTACTCGGCCACGTTGTCCAAAGTGACGTTCGCTTCCCGCCCGTTGGGAATAAGTTCCAGATGCGGGTATCCCGGAAGAGTGAAGTCCAAGCACAAATCTTCAACGCAGGCGCCTTTGACTGCGATGTTTGCAAGCTGTGCTTGGCGTTGGGTGGCGGATAGCGTGGTATCGGCTTCAATGGCGGCCTTGGCATGGACAAACTTCTTCAAATCAAGGAGGGATATGTACAGAGCAGGGTCGACATGCTATGCAATAATAAGATGCGCAAGCGTCAGTTTCGTCGGCGAAAGGGACATGGAATACCCATTAATCTTACCCGAAGCAAATGGAACTCAGCACCCTTTCTTCCCGCAGGACCAAGAGCTTTCTCAGCGGCTGACTCCTCTTCTTCTTCCTCGCCGACCACCATTTCCAGGAAAATCGGACTGAATGGCAAGTCAACAATCCTGGAGTCCAGCAGGGCCTTGGCGACGAAGGTTCCAAGAGACTTGAACAGGTCAAGCGTCCGCCTGATGCAAAACAACAAGATTGACATCAGACTTGCGACCAGCGCAATTTTGAAAACCAATATATACTTACTTTCCCTTATCCATCGTAGCCTCCTCCTTTGAAATAGGGGCTGGGAACAATCCCAACGCGGGATTCAAGTACTCTTCCGTGTCCACCGTGTCCACCCCATTTTCCTTTGCCGCTTTTCCCTTGCCTTTGACGTCCTTCTTCTTTTCCCCTGCGACACCATCATCATCTCTCCAAACCTTGCACCTCTCAACCACCCCTCCAGCACCGCCAACCATCACACCTTTCCGCTTCCGCACCTCCTTGCACACCGTGGCGTAGAACTCCAGGGTCGGTCCCAACCCAGTTCCAACCTCATCAAAGAACTCAACTTCCAACAACGCCTGAGCGGATCCATACAATTCCATGACTCGCATCATAGAGTCGATCATCCGCGTTCGCTGGATACGGACCTTTTGTCGAGCGGTACGGCCAAGAACAGGTGGGTCGTTTGGTCCACCGCGGCCAGATCCGGCCCCGCCTCCGCCCGCCCCACTTTGATTTTGTTGCTGCCATCGCGTCATGCTCCGAGAGTATCCAAAGGACGTGGATTGAAGGTACACCAGTCGCGTCTCGAATGGAACCAAGAACGAGAATTCGCGAGCAAGGGATGCGCACCAGTCGGGTAGCACATGAGCGGCAACAATCAACGGTTCGTCCAGTTGACGGTTCAATTTAGCGGTGAGCTTGTTGTTGGCAAACATGGACGCCGGAAGAGCCGAAACACTGATGGGAATATCGGTTGAAGTAACGGCCTTGCGGATCGCTGGCTGTGAGCCCTCCAAAAGCGACGGTTCCCCAGACGCTCCCATCACATCCGCATCGTAATCCGTGTATACCTCCGCCCACCGACTGTTCAGACCATGGAGCAAACGAAGGAGGTGCAAGATCTTGCCGGGTGCGGTATCCAGAGAAATCCCACTGGGCATTTCGGTCTGGAATGGAAGTTTGACGGCCAAATGGGAGTCGACGCGCTTCTTTCGTTCGGGACTCTCCGGACGACCGTTGGCGCCATTCGCGACCGACGGTTGGTGCTCGCCCTCGGCCTGCTTCTCAACCTTCTTGTACTTGACTTCGTGTACTCTATTCCACACTTGAGGTACGGTCCCCGGATTGCGAGTCTGCTCGTGCTTGTAAACGGATCCAAAAATGGTTGAATCACGAGAAACAACCTGCCCGCCAATCGAGAATTCAATGGAGTAATTCATCGACGTGGCAGCTGCTGCCGCATAGGATTTGGATGGGGATGCTTTGGATGGAGACGTGGTTGATGCACCAGCTGATAGAGCCGGTGGGGTAGAAGCCGTCGCGGCGGATCCCGACTCAGTGGGGGCGCTGCTTCCAGAAGGCGGGGTATCTGTGCGCACATCGATAACACTGTCGCGTCGGGCTGACGTATCACCAGAAGCATTTGTTGAACCTGACGCTGCAGGGTTGGAGCCAGCATCGCCTTGTCCCACGCTGCCTGCACGGCGGCGTCGGCGCTGCGCTTCCTCAGAATGGAGCAGGAGATCTCCTACATTTGCAAACTGCTGTGGCATCGATATATTAGACATGGATCATACCACATGCGAACCGCAAATACAGAGGAGAAAACTCACATCTTCTTCCATATCATCGTCATCGTCATCGTCATAATCACCCACATCGTCATCCTCTCCAGAATCATGATCATGATCATGCTCCAGAACTCTAGATTCGCCCTCTCCAGGCGCAGACTCGGATGCCTCTGCCATAGTAACATCACCATCCGCATCCACCGTCGGCTTCTCTGCACTTTCAGCAGTCTCACTAGAGCTGCCGGCTCCTTGCTCTGCGCCAGCTTTGGTATCTTCCTTTGTCTCTTCAGTTCCCCCGCCCGCGCTCGTACTACCGGCGCTCGTTCCCGCATCAGCAGCGCTAGCATTCGCCTTCTTCTCCGACACCCGTGGCTTCAGATAATCTTCGATAGCCTTGTAGGTTGCCACCGCATGGACACTGACAATAACAGCAGCAAAAGCTTTCGGCACGTTGTCGGGATCTTCAGCGACGAGTTTCAACTTCAACGTGCGTGCCAGCTGCAAAGACGGGTTGGATGCTTCGCCACGCGGAATGCCGTACAAACTACCGTACGACCCGTAGAACGATCCGCTGCCATCGTAGAAGGACGAAGTGCTGGATGGAACGGCCGAGGCAACATCAAATCGCTCGGTTCTCGACAGCGACTCTTGTAAACGTTGAACGAGGCGTCTCAACGCGTTTGGAACGTGATGGTTTCGCATCTTACGGTCAGGAGTGGGCCCATTGATAAAAACGTGCAAGAATGCGCGCAGCCTGGCCGCCAAGGGTGTGGCATACTTTTCTCTGCCAGCAGCTTCAGGCGGGACAATGTCTCCCTTTCCTGGCTGTGTCAGATATCCAGACATACCATCCATGATCCCGCTCTCCAAGATTTCAAAGCCGGTGATCCCGGCACCGCCGTCGACTCCTTTGGTCCCAGCAAAGTGCTCAGCAATTCGGCGGAGGACGGGAAGCATCAAGCCGGTATCGTCATCTTCGTCAAAGGGCAAAGTGACCCTCTCGCCACGCAAAGCCTCAGCGAGTAGTCGAAGTTCATCCAACACGTTGCCCTTTTGGCCTTCAGTGGCAATCTGACGGTACTTTTCGAGGAGTTTCTCGCTGGTCGCCTTGAGCCACTTTCTTACGTCCTCCTCGGTGTAGCGTTCATTGTTGAGACCCTGAATCGTTGGAGCATTTGAAGCCGCCGATGCACTCGAACTGCCCACAACGCGGTTTGTCACTCGCTCCAACATGCTCCTAATGCTGCTGACGTTGAGACCAGACGATACAGATCCCGGAGTGGAAGTACTCGCGGCAGAAGAGGAGGACGAAGCACCGCTGGCTTCCGGCAGGCTTGTCGTATCAATCTTCATGTCAACTGGTTTAGAGCCTTCAGCAGCCTTCTCCTCTTCCGATCCACCTTTGGTATCCTCCGAATCATTCTTTGTTGGGCTCTTCTTCGATTGGTCTCCTCCTTCGTCGTCGTCGCCTTCAGATAAGCGCATTGCTTCTTCCAACATATCCATCAACGAGTCTCTCTCGCCACTCGCAGCGCTTCCAGAGCCCGAACCTCCACCACCACCCAGCAAGTGCAACTGATCTCGAAGCCTCTTGAACTCCTTCACCAAATCGCTCGTGCTTTTCGCCAGAGACCCACTCTTGGAAGGACTGGCAGAAGGATCCAAAGGCGGCTTGCCCTTCCCTTCCTTCCTGTCCAACTCTGCGATAACATCAATCACCTTGCTGACTTCCGCCCACACCCCTTCCCTGGCAAACCACTCCCAGAACTGCGGTCCGCACTTGTCAACAACGACAGACGCGATTTGGATACACGCTGCGACTAACAACAGAGCTTCACGTTTTTCGCGCTCTCCGACACCGGCTCCAAACGCAACTTCATGCACCGCGACGAGTTCAGACACAAACTTTCCAAACCCGCGGGCACGGAGAAGGGCGGTGCTGAGTTCTTGTTCGTTGTCAGCGTACCAGACTCCCTTTGCGACGATTTCGACAATTTTACGGCGGATGGGTGCGTTGACTGTCGCGCCAAAGACTTCAATAGCGAGCGGGATCATAGTCGAGGCGAATGTGGTGAGACTTCCCTTGTGCGATCGCAGCGCCGTCAAACGTCGCGAGTCCTTATCGTCGAGTGTCGTGAGGGAATCCGACCTGAGTGGTTTTGAGGGTGATGGAGGTCTGCCGGTATCAGGGGTATCCACGGCCATAGGATCATCGGTGACAGGGATCGCTGGTTTCATTTCCCACACTCCTCTCTTCGGAAGCGAAGGTAGGACATCAGATGCCAGGCCCAACACCTCCAACACCTGATCCGGAGGTCGGTTCACCACGACATTCATCACTGCCGTTGTCAGATTCTCCATGTTCGTGTCATCGTCGTCATTCGTGTACACCACACCTCCCGTCAACACATTCCGCACAACGTCCAAGATACCCATCTTTGTGATCAGCTCAACTCCCAAGGTCGCTGACCCTTTGGCGACATTCGCGAGCATTTTGACAAGCTTGGTGAAGATGAACGCATTGCTAGTCGCGGAATTGCCGCCAGCGGGGTTGATAAGGCCAGCGACGGTTTCAAGGAGATCCGTGGATATCAACGACTCGAGGGTAGACTCTGTTTTCCAGCACCAGTCGACTATGCGACTGAGGCAAATGACGGTTTGCTCCACCAATTTCTGATCGCTGTTCAAGAGAAGTCTCTGCAAGAGAGGAATGACCTCTTTCACAATTGAGGTCACTTTCGCCGTCGCTTGCGCAACCTTGTCCCCTTCTGAAATGAACGGTCGCCGTTAGTCCAAACCTAATATCACAAGGAGGTGAAGTTTGACAGATAGCCGCGTACCTGTACTCTCCGTCGCACTGGGAGGAAGACCAGGAACAACTCCCCGAGCCACATTTCCCAACCCCAAAGACGCATTGGCGGCAATCGTCACGGCCGTCCGCTGCACATGCAAGCTAAAGAACTCAATGTACTGCAAGACAGCCAACAGCCCATTGGCATGCACAACAGCAGCGCTATAATCCACGCTGATCTTCTCAAGCACGCTCAGAACTTGTTCCGCCAGATCAATGTATTGGACTTCCATGAGCTTTCCGACGAGCACTTGCACACCGCCATGGTGCACAATCTGCAACGTGCTGGAAGGTAGGGCTTCGATGAGGTTGTAGAGACATCGGCAGGCCAGAAGCATCAATTCAGAGTTCATGGCCATTCCGCCGCCAAAGTCGCCAAAGTCGTCCATGAATTCGATGGGGAAGTCTTCAGCGGGTGCTCCAGCGGGTGATTGGAAGATGGCAATGAGAGCTTTGACAAATTCATCAACATTGAAACCGGACATGCGACTTCCGCTCCCTCCGCCGTGGCCAACGAACATGTCCTCTAATAGAAAAAAGGTTCATAAGTGAGTGAGCAGTGATATACTGAATCAAAATAAAGCCTCGGACACCCACCAGTAGCAACGCTCAAAATCTCGGCAAGTTCTTGCAATGCAACAAGCTGCGAGGTTGGGTCCGCTCGCTGCTTCAATTGCGCCAAAATATCCTTGAACGTTCCCGCTGACGGCGCTCCACCGCCCATGCCCATTCCCCCGAACCCAAGAATGGCGGATAAGTCGGCCACGCTGATGCCAGCTCGAGCTCCGGCCTCAGCAAACCCTCCATCGTGGCCCTCATCTTCATTCTCGCTTTCAGAGTGCTTTGGATCGGATGATGCAGCACCTCCTGCACCTGAAGCTTCAGGTCCGTCGGTGTGTGCGCTTCCAGCAGTTGCAGCGACCGAGGCGGCGTCGGCATCTTCATCGTTTGCATCCAGCTTGTCGCTGCTCGCACGCGTCCTCTTCGACTTGCGTGTAGCTTTGGGCTCAGATGCGGTATCCCCACTGTCACCCACCGACTTCGGCTTGCTCTTTTTGCTGGCCTCTTTCGTTTTGCCTTTAGAGTTCGCCGCGGCTTTTCCTTTCTTTGCTTCCGTCGCCGAGTCTTCTTTCAGGTCCAACTGAATGTCGTCTTCCTCCATTTTCCTTGACTTGCTCTTCCCTTTCGGCATTTCCTTCTCGGGAGGAGCAGACCGTTGCTTTCCCGCACTCGATGCTGTATCGGTTTTCACTGCCGCACGCTTGGGTCTAGGAAGACTGGAGCTGGGAGCAGCCTTCTCAGGTTGACCTTCGTCAGTCGAACGCTTGCGCTTCCGAGTCGCCGCACTTGCTGGGTCGTTGGACGCGGTTGCACTCCTGGTCCTGATGTGACGTGAGCACACAAGGAAGACTGCAATGTTACATGATTACCCGAGAAGTACCTTGATGCAACGGCAGGTTCCGTGCTCGACTTTGTCGCTACTGCTTTGCCTTTACCCTTAGAAGAAGCGCTTGGAGCAGGCTGGGAGACAGGTGACGAACCGCGAGATGCTGAGGCTCTTCTCGATGAAACTGCAGATGATGCTGCAGAGGAAGCAGACGACCTGCAACCAAAAGTTGTCAATGAATTTCATCCGGTAGTGCGGGGTGATATCGACAGTATACCTTGTACTGGTTCTCGGTATACGGCCGGGTCGTCCTTGTTGTGCTGGCTGTTCAGTCGCTCCCTCACCGTCGCTGATCTTCCTCTTCCTTGTTGACCTCCGCAATCCCGATGTGGATGGCTCGTTTGCTTGTTGTTCTGGTGTCCCAGTATCCGCTGATGCAATGCCGCTCGAAGTTCCAGACTCCTTGGTGGAATCCTTTCCGCTAGCGCCGGTTTTCTGGCTCCTTACAGGTAATCGACTCCGAGTCACTCGGGTTGAAGTGGTGGTTGTGCCGCTTTCTTGCTGGTTGGCGGGCTCGACGTCTTTAGAAGTTTCGTTGCGTTCCATAAGAGTCCAGTGAGGTCACCGCCTCCCCATGGATTGGCGGGCGGTATTGGTTTTTTGAAATGAAAACGAACGTCAAATAGCAGAGGGAGTGTGTGGACTGTATGCGCATAAACAGGTTAATGAGCGAGTGCGTCAGAAAACCGTCTATGAAGTCACGCAACCCATTAAATCTACTTGAAAAACAATTTCCAACATATTGGCTGTTCCGTTACTGAATTTTTCTGCTCCAAGACGGCTGCAAGCATTTGCGCAAGTGATCGGCTGCGGATTCCAAAGTCGTTGCGACAATTCACATACGCAACCTGGTTTGCCAGGGCGGTTGTCGTGACCAGAATGTGACCGTTCATTGGGCAGGAAGCAGGAACCTCCGCCTCCGGACATTGACTGTATGCTTCATGACCCGCAACATGCCGTCATATTTGACTTTCCCTTGAGGCCAGTCCAGCCAAGTTGCGCTCACCTTTTGTTGGCCTGCCCTTCCCCGCGTTATTGAAAACTGATACTTGAGTTGATATGAGAGTTGCCTTTGCCCTATGACACTTTGTTATTTTACTTTTGCTGTGGGAAGATTGAGTTTGTGGAAAATGAAGTTGGAAACGGCCCAGTCCGCAAAGGGGAATGGCAAAGTGTGGACTTGAACCAGGCTCTGATGAGCAGCTGCTGGGGGTTGTGGCGCATCGGCTGTGGCGCGGGATGCGCAGTTGTCTCACCCAATCACATCGCGAGCTGACCCTGGCAATTTGGATACCCCCGCAGGGTTTTGTTTGTTTATCGAGTTCCCGAGAAGAGTCGCTCGGGGAAGAAAAGGGGGATTTGAGGGGAAATAGCTAACTTATTCTAGTACGATGAAGACGAAAATAGGAACATACGCTGAATAGAAATTTGGACAATTTGTATGTACAGGACAGAAGGATCGTCCGAATAGCGCAGCAATTGAGTTCTTTTACTGATTTGTCTGCAACAAGATGTCCCCAAAGTAAGACTTTATTCCTCAATATGTCAGCGAAATATGTTCCGCTGACTATATTTTCATTCGCATATACGGGCACTGCTGACCATCTTTTCCCGACTGTGATTCCTCATCGACAAACACTTTCACGGCCGCTCCCACCCGTCCGTTTCTGCAGCCGCGAACCAATCCTTGACACCCGCCCACCACTTTTTCCCACCCTTCTCCGTACGCCTTGCACTCCCTCCCGACCATTCGCTACCCTCATACAACTCCGTGATGTAATGCTGATCCTCCTGCGCCAACCGCGCCATTTCCTGCCACACATCTTCAAACAAATCCGGGTCAATCGATGCGACCGAATCCGGGAAGATGGCGGAAAATGCCGCCGTGACATTCTGCAAAGATGGCGTGGGTAGGGGTGGGGCCTCCTGCCGTTGCGTTCTGAGCGGGCGGTGGGCTGCAACTGGGACGCCGGGAAATAAGGTGCTGATCCATTTTGGAACCGTCGAATTCGACGGCTGCGCGGAGGTCGGTATGGTGGGAGCGGTTGAAGTGGTGGGAGCGGTCGGAGTGGTCGGAGATGCCTCGGGATGTTCACTGTGCGAAGACGAAAATGTAGTGCCAGATGAAAAAGAAGCGGAACCGCTCGCCTGCGTCTCTCGAGATGCACTGCGGAAAGACGCGCTATGGAAAGACGACCCGCTGCGCAACGACGAGGTTCGAGGAGAGGATGTCGATCTCGTGTCTTTGGCTCCCAACCCTTTGAACAAATCCTCCCACCACCCCTGACGCGTCGGCGTCCCATCCCTTGAACCCCCTCCAGATTCCGGCACATCGTTGGTCCTCCGCCCACGCGTACTCTCAAACCCACTCGACGACGTGGACGCGGTCGTGAATGGCGGCGGAGGCGGTGGTCGCGCCGTTTTCTGTCCCCGCGGCGACCGATCTTCGTCTTCTTCCGTGTCCGACGACTCGAACCAGAGATTGTCGGGCGCTTCCCATGGCCGCCTTTCGCGTGTACGAGGACGAGGTGGAGGTGGAACGTGGGTTGTAGGTACCGGTCGTGAGGTTCTTGAACTCCCTGTTTCATTGCCATCCAAAAGTTGAAGAAAAAACACCATCAAAACCCTCGCTCATTCTCCACATCCATCCCAAGCTCAAAAATCCAACCATCCCTCAACTACAACACCCCACAAAACGCCACCAGCTTACCCCATCCCCCATCCTCCCCACCACCCTCCCTCGACACCTCCGCATACGCCTCGCCAATCGCTTTGAACCTCTCCTCTGCCTCCGCGCGGTGGGAGGGTGGGTGACGGTCCGGGTGGTGCCGGAGCGCCAGACGGATGTACCTGTGTTTGTCGAAACGTTGGTGAGGAACGTGAAAGCAGAAGAGGGAAACGACTTACGCTGCGCGAACTTCTTTTTGGGAGGCTGTTGGTGAGACGCCTAGTGTTGCGTAGGGGGATGCGGTTGGCATGAATTGTTTTCGCCTTGGTAGTGGGAAGGTAAGGGGTGGGTGTTATGGGCCAAGCTTGGCAAAAAAGGAAACGCAGGTCAAAAGGGCAGGAAGGTCAAAAGCGTTTAACAAAAAGAAGAAAAACGTTACAGCCACAAAGTGATCGCTCTATTTTATCACACTTCGCAACAATTCATCATAACAGTTGGGTTTGTTCTATGTCGTAGCAGTGTCACTCCAGTACATAGACTGTGACATTATGGACCTGCGCAAAAAAACTGCTGCAAATAAAGAGCTGATGGTGGAACAAGGCATCACAAGTCCTCATTCCCCAATTTGCACAAGACGTTGATTTTCATCCGCTAGGGTAGGGAATGAAGTAGTTTCTGGGTGCCTCCAAAAATATATGTTCAAGAGCCCTTTGTATGTTCACAAAAAGACAATAATTTGAGCATCCTGAACAAGTCGCGTCGACTGCGCATTTATGGGTATCCGGTCCGTCTTTATGTCTGCGTGTGGGACGTTTGAAATGATCAGGCTTTTGAGTGCCGGGTGTTGTATATCAAACCTCATACAAACAAGGTTTCGTATAAGGGAGTCTTGTACAATTTCCGTGAAGTTTTTTTTCCACCTCTCCCGCCACGTTCCAACTCCGCAAAGGACTGAGAGCGTCAGGGACATAAATGGTACTCAAAACGTATTTGTGCAGTTAGCAGTTAGTATCCTCCGGGTGATCACATTTCGGTAGGTCAATCGGTCACATGTCGGTAGGTCAATCTTTCATTTGGCCATTATTTTTTTCGCGGTTGTCCCATACACCAGCGTCATCCTTGATGAACCGGACAACGGCAAATGCAAAAGTACTTTGGGCAAGACTGCAGCAGTGCTGCCAGCTGGATATGACCAGGCAAGGATTAAGGTTGCTTCCAAGACCGAGACTCGGAAATTCTCAAGGGAGTTGGGTTCGAGTGCGAACCTTTTGGGGTCGTCGAACAAACAAGACCCCCTCACGCGACTATCTCAGATCTGGTAACCACGACATATATTTAACGAAAACAAGTAAGAAAGATTAAGACGGAGGGAGTGACCTTATTTGAATATAAGGTTTGAAAAATCAATGCCATGCGCTCAGCTACGTTCCATGTACTGGAGAAACCGGGCTTCCCAAGAAAGTTGTCAAAAACAACGTGTCAAGAAACGGTCCGGCGAAGGCTGACCTCGACCAAAGCCCCATGTCAGCGGAGGCCGGCTTGGCTGAGTGGTCCATTTGACGTTATGGCCACCACATCAGCACGCTCCATGATTGATCAGACGGGTGGCCAGCTGCGGGCTGCGGGAAGATAATAGCGTCTTCTCTTACTCCCCAAAGACGGAACTTAGTGCGCTCAGTTGGAATCGGAAATTGACGCTGCTCTGAGAGAAACCCATGACTGCTCATGGCCGAGATAGCCGCGTTAAGTTCCACATGCATCGAATCAGCGCAAACACCGGTCGGGACACTAAAGACGAGAGACCAACGCTACTCGAGTATAAAGGTAGAGAAGCCAATATGTTGCTTGTGTTGCTTTTTTTCTTTTTTCCGACCTGAGCCAATGAGAACGCGTTGCCCCAAAAAAGTTTTTCGCATGACCGCCGCCCATTCACGCGCGAGGGTTGGTACACACCCAACGTGGGGCCGAAAATAACTTCTTGTATCGCGGTTTAACACTCCACGCTGCGCGTGAATTACCAAACCAGCAGGTAGTAGAGATTCAGATACCTGCCGTCTCCATCATGAATGTCAAACTCTCGCCGCAGATAACACGGTTCTGCTTGAACTTAAGAGGCCAAGGCCTGGTATCCACGGGCCGCAGGGTTTTTTTTAAAGGGCGTCGACTAGAAGAAGAAAAAGGGGGCCAACCAAAAAATAAACGTAAGGAGGTGAACTGGGCGTGTCTTGACCGAACCCAAGCCAAATTTGCGCTCCCATATCCGATTACACGACTGATGTTGCAAAAATGACGTTCCCATGAAACAAGTGGCTGTCGTGGGATGCTTTTGTAGATGAGACTTGGAAAGGCAACAGGATCTGGATACCGCGGCCGCAACCTGCTGCGCTGATTTACATCCATGGTCTGTCAACTGCCCGGAGCTATTGTGGTACCGAGCGAGGAATGTAAAAAACTACTGAAATCTTAAAACCAAGTCACGCAGGGTTTCACCCTACTGCGGGGTCCTGATGTTGTTGGCCAAAAGCAGACACTGGTAGTCATGGACGCCCAGACGCCATTGAGAGCGCAAGGCCCGTTAGATGTTCATTGGGACTTGCGCTGAAACGACCTTTTTGCTCTACCTTTTGAGTGCTAAGGCCTGCAAATGGAGTTTGCAGTTTCTGTTCCTGCAAAGGAGAAAAAAGATTCTCCGCTTGCGTTACGAAGGGTTGAGACCACTGAAAAGGATTTCACCCACTCTTGGTGGTGGGATAATGCCCGCTGCGTTGACACCACCGGTAACCAAAGACACCTCGGACAACCGTTCCAGGTTGCCACACCTTTCTTTGATGTTTTGTTCAGAACTTGTTTGGCAACCTTGTTTCTGCTACAGTCCCAGAATTACGACGGATGGGTGATTGGATACCGATACCACAATGTCCGTCCCTGAGCCAGCCCTTACACCTTTTTTTTCGTAGTTTTATGAATCCATACGGACAAGTCTCGAAAAAAATATGGAACGCTCATGTTCACGGACTTCGGGTAGAGATCATGGAGAACCTTGACTCCCGTTGTAGATTCTCACTCCCGAATGTGACCTGGTTCACCACTCAGTGCTGAAGACGGTATCGAGCCGCCGCATCAAAAGTAAAATGGCGGGAGGGCGAGACACGGAAGATCCCATGCCGACTGGTTAGCATTCGTGCCCACTGGTAACAAGACCGCGCTTTTTTTTTTCGCACGACACTCCTCCCATCAGCGATGGGGTGCCTGGCCCCTGCTCTACCACCACACCCAAGCCGCAAAGAAAAGACGGATTCTATGACCTCAAACACACCAAATATATTCATAAAATAAACAATATAAGACCCTTATTCCTTCATTCATTACCATTTCATTTCCCGCACCGCACCCCTCATTTAGACTACGCAACTTTCAAAAACTCCTCCCCAACCTTCTCCATAAACTCCTGCAACGCCGCCCGAACTTCCGCACGATCACAACTCATCATCCGAACTCCCAGCCGGAAATACCGCGGGAGGTGATATTTCAATTTCAGACACTTCGTTGCCTCTGATGATGTTGTTGTTGTTGTGGATGCAACTGAGGAGGAGGACCACCACCCATCCATCGCAATCAACTCGCGGAAAATCACCACGACGACGGGACTCCACAACCCAACATCCTTCACATTCTTTTGCTGGTCCTGCAGGAAATCGACATATCGTTCAAACACGTCACGCGTTTCCTTCGCCAGCGCCGTAGGGATATTGTCATCGCTATCGCCACGTCCAGCCGTACCCGGTTGCATCGACTCGTCCGAATCGCCTTGCGCGCGGTACACGGCAAACAAGACGCGGAGGTACGTTGCGATCCCGACCGTTTCTTGCTTCACCAGGTGCGGCATTTGCGGGACAAGGCCGCGGCGGTAGATGGCGTAGCGAAGGTCAGTGTCGGCGTTGAAGGCCCGGGCAACAGAGTAGGAAGAATAAAGGCAGCGGAGCCAGCGGGCCCGGTGGGTGGGGGGTATGGAGTTTACGGCTTGGACGACTTGAGGTGCTGGTGTGGATAGCGATAATGATCGGCCGGCACGTTGCGTTCCCTCTTCTGCACCTTCCCCATCCACACCGTTTACTACCGCCGCACCCTCCTTCTCGTCCGCCTGTCCATTCGTCACGACCTTAACCTCACTCCCTCGTCTCCCGCCAGTCAACCTCGTCAACGCCACATCCCTTGTACTCTGCACCAACTCCAAATGTGTAACACACTTTACAATCGTATGCTCAAAATCCAACGTATCGAGCGTCACCATCGGTCCCGCAGCCCTCGCAACTTTAATCCCAGCATCCACCACTTCCGCAAGCGGAACCACGGAACTCTGCGTTCCGGGCGTCATGACCCCCGACGCTCCCGTCGGCGAGCGGGCAGACAAGGGCGTCGCCACCGCGCCGTAATCGCAATTCAACAGCTCCGCTGGTGTGGAGGCCTTAAATGCCCTCTCTAGCGCGGTAGTGACGAGTTCCCAACACCCGACTTTACCAAACTTGCCGACATTCGACACCAAAAACTGGTGTAAGCATATTCCACCCGTCGTGGCAAGTTTCTCGTCTTTGCGTTCCAGCATCCCGATCATCAAATCCAGAACACCCTTGATAACCTCTCCACCATTCGCAATCAAGCGATCGAAAAAGGCGGTTGAGAGATCCACCAACAGGCGTAATCCGTGAATCCACACCGCTGATCCGTCCTCCCCACCTCCACCACTTCCACCACCACCGCCGGCGTCGGCGCGTTTCGCCTCCATCGGATCCCTCAGATCCTCAAAAATAGGACACACGACGCTTCCAAACACTTTCATCCAATATTTGGCATCAAACAGGTGTCCAGCATCACGGAGCGTGTCAAACAGGGCGTCAATGGCGCGCGTCCGTACCGGACCAGATTCCGAACCGATGGCTACCCGCGAAAAAGCAGAGAGGATGGGGAACCACTTCAAGTAGAAATGTTCTTCGGAGACTACACCGTTGGGGAGCAGATACGGCGTAGCGGATTTCGACATGGAGGGTGTACCAACCGACGGTGTCGCCAACATCGCCTCACTCCCTCCCACTCCTTTCCCACCACCAGGAGCAGATATATCCGCTACCGATGCCCTCCGAACAAGCAGCACCTCCGCCTCATCCTCACCCACCTGCACCAAAAACTTGGCACAAAACTGCAACAGCTGCACACTCCCAATGACAACCTCGTCCCTGGTCCGTCCAACACCATCCAGCAACGCAAATTCCGCAAGACAGGCAACGTAATCCACAAACGCACCCGCAGCCAGCACCGCTTCAAAATGGTCACCAAACACAGACTGGACCACAGCGAACGATGCACGGATGAGACGATCTTGTTCTTCACTTTCACCCTGAAGTTGTTGTTGCAACTGCTGCTGTCCCCCTTGTTTTTCCTGGTTGGGCATAGCCCCCCTCACAAGCACGCCAAAAATACTCTTCCACCCACTCCGAATACACCGCGCCCTAGCCGCAACCATCTGACTCATACTCTGCAAGATCAGCTCTTTAATCTCCCATCGCGTCGTGAACCGGATGATCCACTCGAAACTTTTCAGGAATTCCGACTGGGAGGCGTAATGACCCAACTCTTCACGTTCCAGGAATTTCATGCTGAGTTGGCGGAGGGAGTCGACGGCGAAGGTGGAGACAGTCAGGGAGGGGTGTAACCCGACGGCGTCGAAATGAGGGCGGAGGATACGCCAGACTTGCGTCCACTCGAATCGGATGCGGTGGATATTGTAGTGTGCGATTTCGACGATTTTTTGGAGGAGGTACATCCGAGGTGTTGTGATACCGCCGATGGTCGTGGGGAGGGTGCCCGGTTTCGTGGCGGGGTCTAACCCGACTTCTTCCATGGACACGTGGCATAGGCAGCGGAAGAAATGGATCAAGGCAGTGGCAGAGAGGTTCACCGTGTTGGTGAACATTCGGTCGATGGCGACTACCGTCGCCTGACTTTGGAACTCCACCACCAGTTTCTCCAACGTCGGATTCAACCGTGCCTGGGCCGCCAACTCCTCCACGCTCTTAAAAGACGTTACAGACACACCCCTCTGAAGAGGCGGGATGGTCCCACTCTGCCGCTCCCGATGCTCCTCCATACTAATTCGTTCCGCACGCACATCGCCACTCCTCCTCCCCTCCCCACTCCCGCGATTAGCAATCAACTGCAGTCGCTCCATAAGACTAACAGCCTTCAAAACCTGCATCCAACTCCCTTCCAAATACTCTCCCAACGAATTTGCGATGCCAATTAACGCCTTGATGGCTTTGATATTCTTCGGGCGGATATCCTGAACATGGGACAACCCCGTCAATTTCGCAAGGGACGAGACGAACGCGTCACGTTCGGTTTCCATCCGGAATATAGACGCAATTTGAATTGATCCCGCGAACCCCTTCAAACACAAATCCGCGACTTTAGGTTCCGCCAACGGCCGGACTCCATCCCCCGCAGTTTCAGCACTCTCGTCCTCATCATCCGCAGCCCCCTCAAACAACAAACTGAAAACAGCCATCAACGGCCAACTGGCCATCCCAAACATCGGCCTCGCCAACTCTGGACTCCCCGCACTCCGAAACACGCTCGCGGATTGTTTGCCGCCCGCCATCAACATCTGACTCTTCTTCTGCACCGCGCCAATTTCCTTGCGATACAACTCCATACGTTGCCGGTCGTTCAGATCGCCCGCTCCCCACCCCATAGCCATCTGCGCCAGTTGCCCCGCGTGCTCTTCCTCCATCACAATCTCGTCGCTGTGGATTTCGTCGAATATGGCGCCGAGATACTCGTCGGGTAAATCAGCGTTATCGTTGATTCCGCGATTATTCTTCAGAAACGCGGCTTTATCCATACGGTGTTTGATCTGCGCTGAATGCTGATCCGTGTTCAACATGATCACGGAGAACGCCAACGTGTATGCCGTATCCGCCCTTGCGAAAACATCAGGGTTGTTCTCGCAGTACCGGTCCGCGAATTTTTCCATGATGCGGTCGATTTTTTGGGCTTCACCGGGTAGCCGAAACGTCTGCAGAAATGATCTCAATGCGGAAACGAAGCCCGCACCCGCGAATTCCATGGAATCGATAAACGCGTGCATCACTTGCACGTTAAACGCGTCCCCTTCGCCCAAGTATTCCCCGATAGCGGCTTTTGTGAGCCCCGACGTGGAGCGCAGGAAATCCGCGATCGAGTTGGGGTCGTTTTGGACAAATTCGTGCTCTACAAGCATCTTGATGCCTTTGGAGGGTTTGAGGTTGAATTGTTTTACGGCTTGCCGGAGGAGTTGTTTGCGGGATGCTAGTGATTCGATTTGTGTTGTGTCGTCTTCGCCGACGGCCGTGTTAGTCGATTGGAGTGAACCGGTGCTACCGTTTGGAAAGTTGTACGGGGAATTCTACAAAATCATCACGAGAACGAAATGAGCATTTGCGCTAACCCATTCCAATCACCAGCCAAATAGAGAAGCTTTACCCTTTCCAATGACACAGAATGCAACGGATGCTTATTAACCAGCACCGGATTCGCCTGATTCGTCGGCGCAAGAGCATCCAGAAAACTCTTCGCCGTCAACTCAACAGACTGACTCCCCACCCGTCCCTTCTCCAAACTCTTCCTCAAACCCGCCTTCCCTCCTCCCTCCGCACCACTCACGCTCGCTCTCCGCCCAGCACCAGTACCTTGCCCCTTCCTCCCCCGTCCGCCACTTCCAACTCCCGGGGCAACCTCCGCACTCCACTCAACAAGACTATTCACAACCGCGACAAGACAACACAACCCGCGCAACTTCAACCTCCGTTCCTGCGCCCTCACAAGCTGCTCCTTACTATCCAAACCGGCAGCCGACACGGCGTAACTCAACATGCCACTCGACGCCGGTTGTTGCGCAGCGTCCGAACGGCCCTGCGCCACCCTCCCACACGCGGAAATGATACGTTCAAACACCGACACGGCGTTAAGGTCGCAATCGTAATTCAAGTACAAATCCACAAGGGTCTGCGGGTTCTCGCAAATCTTCAAGAGACCTTGCAACACCATGGATTTCTGCTTGTAGGTTGAATTGCCCATTTCGAGGATATGCAGGTAAATCGTGTTCAACAGGATCTCAATCTCCGTCTTGAGTCTCGCGCGCCAAAACCGAATGACCATCAAGAAAATGCTCAAGCTCAGTTCAAACAGCATCGGGTTGGTGGTGATGCCGTTGCGGGAGATGGCGAGGGTGAGGTTTTGTTTTATCAGGGTGATGTAGAGGTCATCGGTTTGGAGGGTGGGGCCGGAATTGTTGAGGATGGAGAGTAGGAGTTCGAGGGAGAGGACGCGGGTGCGGGTGCATTGTTGCGAGATTTCGTCCATGGGGGATGCGGCGGCGGCCGAGACCGACGCGGCGGAGAAGGTGGTGTCGTGGCGGGACTGGCCGTCGGTTTGGATTGAGAGGCGGCAGAGGAGACGGAAAACGAGGAAGGCGTCTTTGCGGAGGAGTTCGTTGTAGTAGGATACGGTTGGATCGTAGGCGTCGGTGCCCGAGGAAGAGATGCCGAAGCGGTGGCCATGCCGGGGAGATGCTGGGGCGGAGGGAGATGGTGAGGCCAGTTCTGGCGGCGGAGTGATGCCCGACTGTTCATCGTACACCGACTGCACACGTCGCAGAGTGAGCGACTCGGCACGGGTGGCGTCGGCTTCCGAGGCCTCACCGTTGGTTTCTGCACTCGGACTTTCCATGGTACCGGCGGGGTCCTCTCCCTCATCCGCGCTCGTAACGACAACAGGCGGTGGGGACGATAATGTCGCAGAAGGCCCACCATTTGTTTGCGACTCGCTCGCCACAGGTTCCGTTCCTTTCTCGGTTGCCTCTGTCCCATTTGTCACCGTTGTCTCAACAGTGACCTGTCCATCCGCTGAATCGGCGGGTTCCTGAATCACCGCCTCGACACCTGGAGAACCTGGAAGGTTTCCCACAGCAGACGAGCCAACCGACGCTTCGGACACTCTGTGAGCGTCTTGAACGTTCTCTGCGCTGATGTTTGTATCACTATTCGCTGCCGTGGTTGCCCGTGGCGACGAGGTGTCCCGTTCTGCATGCGCCGGTTCCCCTGCACCGTCCCCATCCGCATTCGCAGCTACAGCCCTTGCCTCCGGTCCCGTCAATCTTTCAATCTCCGCCATTGAACCCGTTTCCAAACTCCGCGCCAATACTTCCGCGTACCGCTCCATGCGAGAAAAGACTAGATTGACCATTTGCGTCAAACTCGCTTTTGCAGTCATTTTGTTTGTCTGGCTTCTGCTGTGCTGATGAATGTTGAAGCAAGTTTGTATTATCTTTAGCAAGCTGACCTCGTGCACTTCGCAAGCGGTGGAGGTGACGGCTGTGAGAAGGACTTTGAGGACTTGCAGATGAACGGGTTCGTCCGACGCGTTGGAGGAGAAGGATGTGCAGACCGTGTGCACAATCTCGTCGATTAGGAAGGGATTTGACGGGTACTGTACTGAGCCATCTTGTGAATCAGCCTGAAATCAATCAAATTAGTAAATGCGAATCGTTTCGCTCGCGCAAACACGAAACGCTGCCTATGTTTGTGTAAATCGGCCCCGGATAATGACTCACCGTAGCTGGCGCAAGAGGAGAGGACGTGTCGAGGTTGGAGAAATCATTATCAGCGCCTGTCGCCGAGCCTCGTCGAGACGCAGTAGTCCCCGAAGGGAAAGGAGGTGGTATTGAGTCGAGTCGAACGGCACCACGAAGGAGTTTGTGAGCAATGAGCTTCTGAAGACCGTCCAGAGCAGCCTCGCGAAGTTTTACGGGATTTGAGGGATGACATGCGAGACGAAAGGGAGTCCAATAGTTGTCGGCGCTGTCGTTTTGGATGGAGAGAGAGAGAGGTGTGAGCGGCTGGCGCGCATAATGCAATTTTACGTTCGCGTTTCTTTTAAACGCGCCCAACAACGTGCAGTTCCGTCGCGCGACAATTTCCTCTTGTGGGACACCTCGTTAAACTGGAAATGGATTTCCACCCATTGTCGTCGTCTTCTCACACCCACCTCAGAGACTCTGGATCTTGACCGTTCGCGGTTGCCTCCTCTCTCTCCGCGTCGAGGGCAGTCAGTGCCTCAGCTATGGCGTCCTTTAAATCCTTTGAGCGGGACCCTTCTACTGCCAGTCGTTCCAAACATTGTTTGAGCATTGCTGCGTTCTCTCCAATCCGCAATGCAAATGGGTTAAGTGGACACGCGAGATCTTGTTCTGGGCGGAGAGGAGGGGGTTTAATTTGAGGGGAGAGCTGAATTTTAAGGTGACACATGTGAAACATCTTAATTATCGGGATACCCTGCTGCGCGCGCTGCTTCATCGTTGCGTTCGTTATTCTAACGTATTTCGCCTTGGCCAAAAATATCCCAAAGACGTCGACATACTTTCCCTTAAATCACCACTCTGTCGTATTCAGCCGCTCAAATTATCAAAGACCTCGTCAGGTTATTTCATACAGGCCCACAGAGTCGTCGTGTTGGAAATCATACTCAAATGCAGATGACACATTCGGAATCAGTCCCCTTTACCTCTGTCAAATCAAGCAAGGTTCGTTTTTTTCCTATGCGCTTGATTTACGCTCCAGCTACCGCCATGAGCACCGGACATCTGATGCCTAGCGAGCGAATGCTCTTTTCCTACTGTCAGTCCTTAGTATGACGCCCATCATATGCATGGAATTTTAGAATAAGTTGTGACGTGCTGTATTAATTTGTGGATCCCAGCAGTGAGGTTTTTGTCCAAAACGTCCTGCATAACGAGGTTGAGGCACTGTCCGCTGCCAAGTTCCCGGAGGATCGGACCAAGATTTCGCCCACACGGTTTTTTTGGTATATCCCCCACTTGGAGTCTCTCAGACCCTTTGTCGTTTTCATGGAAGGTCGGCACTATGCAGTCCGTAAAATCCGGTGCGTAGTCCTTTGCTTTTGCGCCAAGTCCTGACACTCCGGCGATGAATCCAGTGACCGGAACACAGCGGCATGTAATGCCAGGAACGGGCAGTTTTGAAAATTCGTTTTGGCGTACTATCTTGTTTGGATTTTTTTGGACATCAGAAATCCTTAATGTAATGGGCTTCCCAAGCACTCTGCACGGATGTTACACTACTGAAGATCCTCTTTACCAAAAGCACCGCACGTCAATTGATTGGTAATGGTCTGATACCAACTTGATGCCTCTTTGTGAGAATTACGCCTTTTCCGGAGAGAGCCACAACTCCCGCCACCCGAACGCAGCAACCTCAAACAGGACCTTATTTCCCTGCGGAAGTAGTTTGGAATCGACTTCTATTGGTCGCTATCACTTTTGTGCCCGATGTCTGTCCAGTGTTCGGGCAGAAGTCAAACGTGAGAAGTGAAAGGCGTATACGGCATCCGCAGTGAACACTTCAGGACGCCTGCTACGGTACTCTTGGAGCGCCGCTTCGTATGCAAATGCGGATCTAAGTCTCCTCAACACATATGCGCCCCCCACGAGTTTCTCGAGCCCCAACTGCAAAGTTTTCGAGTTTGCTTTGTCTCTGGGCTCCTTGAACCGCCCAAAAAATCGCAAAAAAAAATTTGTCTTAGCCACGATATAGAAGTTGCAGCTCTTTGGCAGACCCAACTTCTCAAATTCGTCCCAATGTCTCTCCAATACTCGCTGGCTGGGCTTCAGCGGTCTGAATGCGTACTATTGGCGTTTGAAGCCCTTCTCACAAAGTATTGCGACGGGCGAGAAGCACCCAATGCGGCCGTCAGTTGCGTTCTGAATGGGCGCGACCACTGTCCCGCTGACTTCCATCCTGAGTTCCCATGAAGATTGCGCAGATGCTGCATGATTGTTACACTCGTTTCAGGGCAACCACCAGATTATCATCGACGGATGATGGGTGGAATGCCAACTTCGCCCGGTTCAAGCCCATGCTATATCTTCTGCTTTTCTTTTAGGCAACACTACTCTGCTCTCCTATCGTATTTTGTGGTGGTATACGACCGAACACTTGAACGTCTTTGGAGCCCACCCTAAACGTTTTGGACTCCCAAAAAAAAAGGTGGTCACCTTCGCCTCGCAAGGGGCCAGCGTCCCAACGTTGAAAGGAGACGCCCCGAAGGTTGAAGGGGGGACACATATATCAAGGACCTGGGGGCGTTCATCATTTATGCTTTCGCCCTGTTATCAACGTCGACCACATTTGGTGCAAGGTAGATAAGGGCAACTCATTACACGGTGCTTGATGATCTGCGCTTCTGCTCTTCTTGTAGCCGGTGTGAAGGGCAACTCATTACACGGTGCTTGATGAAGGGCTTGATGATCTGCGCTTCTGCTCTTCTTGTAGCCGGTGTGAAGTTTGTTTTTTTTTACTGGTGTTGCTTTTGAGTGGACGCTGTATCTCTAAACATTCGAGTATTTTTCGTACGTAAAACGGGGTCTTGGCTAAGCGAAGCAAAAAAATGAAAGCGACTCGACCAAGTTCGAGTTTCACGAGCAGGCATTTCGAAGACTGCACATCAAAGGATCCGAGCAGATATCAGTTCTGCTGGGTTCTGATCTTACTTATCTTACTTTGCTTCAAGCGGCCTTATCATTGATGGTGAACCACAGTTGGAGTCCCATGTTACCCCAATTATGTGTGCATTTCAGTCACTAGAGAACAGAAATTGCCACTTGCGAATGGGGCTTTATTCGTCTTTGAGTGAAACAAACCAGAGATCCGTGGCATTCGGCATTCACTTCCTATCCCGACAACATCTAATGTTAGTGTGAAATGCACTTGCTACGGCCACGTACACGTAGGTGAGACAGACACTAACGTAAGCGAGAGAACGTAAACCGGGAGCGAGTCATCCAATGAGCGAGCATTTTCCCTCTTTTTTTGAACGCTTTTGTTGTGCAGGACATTTCAGTGCCACTATCACGTTGAGTCTTTCCAACACCTGCCCAAATGATTCGCAGACAGAAAAAAGGCTTCTTACATCGATGGGTATCCAGATAATTGACCGAAAACCCCCAACACGGCAAACCCGCATCTCTTAGTCCCACGATGGCCGCATGGCCCTCGATCACAAATAGAACTAGAGTGAGCCTATCAAAACAAGTGCCACCCAGAGACAAATGAAACAAAAGAGAATGTTCTTTTTCACGGTAAAAAAAAGACGACGAAATCGCGAGAAAGGATGATGCCTGCCTATTGATACGCCGCCCATCCTAACCACTCTATTATTACTACCACACTGTTGGATGTTTGAGCTAGCAGTATTATGGGTGTAATAGAGCTGCGGTCCCCGTCAAGTCCTGATTCATGTACCAAAACAGGTGTAATCGTCTTTGCGGATATGCAGAGGTGAAAACACGATTTGCGCTTAGCGAGTGGTCTTTGTAAATCCACTTTTTACGTACCCCATACCTTGATGAAATTACTGGTTGCGAAAAATGGAAGGGGGAAGACCAAATTCAAAAAAATGGCTACCACTAAGAGCAAACCGAAGAGCTCCGTGTTTTGAGACGTGCGCTGAAGCGTCAAACAAGCGTCCTATTGCGTTCGTTCAACCGCATTCCCACACATCGTGTCGAGAACCATCTTCCGCATTCCAAGTCACACCGGGCGTGTCTCGAAAAAAAACAAGTCCCCACCCAGCAGACATGCTTTGAGGGGCCTTGAGGGAATCCCCCGCAACGAGTCGGAAATGTTTCGGAAGTGCTCCGCAGCGCAATTCATTAAAAAAATGTACCAAGTATTTGACATTTCGGGGTATGTCCTATGCTCATTAACTGCACTCCAAATCAACCAGCACGAAACCTGGTCTTGTAATCTTAAACATCGGACCGTACATTCGAGCAAGAGAGACATATGGAAATCAGATTGCGAAAAAAATTGGATTGTATAACCGCAACATTGAGAATTTAGCGCCAAAAAACTGCGTCAACACTACGTACAAATGTCCCGAAGTCGGATGCTATGCGTCTACTTGCAAAATCAATGAGCGAGGCAAGCATTGTTGCACACCACGTCCCCAAAAAAACGCAGAGGAAAATTTCATCGACTACTTTCGAGTTTGCGTAGGTGAAGCACGCAACAGGCAACATGTCGATTAGAACAGGAAAATACCCCGGATCTATTCCGTCTGCATGCGGTGGTTGGGTATCCGCCGCATTTACTAACTACGCTTGCTTCCGGTACTGCCGTCCTTTCCCATTCACCGCCACAAAGTGTTTTGACAAACGTGTGAGGCCTGGACCCGAGCCATGCGCTTGTCTGCGCAAATTTCCACCGGGGATGGGTTGGTGGTTGTTGCGGAGGATGGACGCCTACGCGGAGCTGAGTTCATAAGTTCACTTTTACTTTATACGAAGATACGCAGCAAGCAGGCGGCAAGCCGCTTCCTCCCTCATGTCGTGGTGAAATCCATATTACCCAGCAAGATCCACGTTATTGAAAACTCCTTTTGTACTGCCTCGGTCAACAAACGCGCAGTATACGTGGTAAATCATTCCTTCCTCCAAAAATGTTTGAGGGTTGCGGTTTGCCGCACTAATGACTTTTATGCTGCTCGATTTTTTTGTGCTGCTCGATTTCATGGGTATCCCATTAGGGACACAAGCGCATGCACCGACGACGGTCCTGTGTTGCCCAGCACCGGAAACGCTGCGTAAGTAGAAGAGAATGGACCGCAAGATGATATGTTGGAACTTTGTCACACCGTCCTCGAGCCTGCCTATTCAGCCGCGAGTGAAGAAATTCCGGTTTTGTTCGTCCGCCAAAGGGCACTCGAAACAGGTGGGTCCGCGGCCAAAAAAGGAACTTGGTTGAGAACCATCAATGGAGCGTCGAAAAAGTTTGTCACAACTGCATCTTGGATTGGTAAACGCTTCAGACGACGTAATGAGGCATTCAAGTTTTGGAATTGATGATGAACGACCCAGCTTCTTCGCTGAAATTCCGCCAACCGCCCCTCAAACCAGGCACACCCTGTCACATGTGCGCAGTATGAATTTGATTTAATACGAAAGACATGTAGTAGGGTCCTCAACTCAATCACACGTCCCAGATATCTGTCCAACTATATCTACACCAATGCCACATCAACGCCCACCCGTAGGCGCCATAGTTGTAAAACCAAAAAAGCCATACACACAAAAAAACCGAGTCCACACGAATACAAGAATGTTGCCGTCCCGCACTCGCTCTCGCTATCTTCCCTCGGTCGAACGACACTACACTACAGGGCGAACGCAGGATCAATGAGCAACCGAGCACGTTCGGCCGGTAGGTTCCAATCATCCGCAGGTTGAGGTTGTGCCGTTGGCCGGTTCGAGAGGAGGTATTCCGGAAAAGCCATTGGATCGGTTTCCACCTCAATGCGGTCCTTTAACGCGACCATTTTGGCGTCGATGAGGGCGTCCGCAATCTTGTTTCCGTTGACGGCTTTGGAAGCCGCGTGAGCAAAGTATGTGGCGCCTTTCCTGTCTACGATTTTCTGTAAGGGGTGGCGGTCAGTCAACCGTTTTTTGTTGTTAAACATTTGGGTGGGCGCTGGGGGTGAAGGAGAAAGAAACTTACCTCCAGAAGCGTCGCGTAATCGATATTGTTTCTGGGGCGGTCGTCGCACACGGTCATTGCTAGAAAAGAAAATGGTTATGAGGAGAGTAACCAAGCGATGGAAAGCCCCTTGAGACAAAATGATAACAACTGACCCTCTATCACGCCCTGATTATCCATTAAAATCAAAACATCCTGTTCGTCATGGATGCGGTCAATGATACCCTCAACAGCCTACGGAGAACAGATGAGGTCGATGATTACCAAATGGAATGAATGCAGGAAGGTGAAATATCCTAGCCTCCGCTGAATGTACTTGGTATAACCCTGGAATCGTGACACTGAATGCGCTGATGGATTTTCAGCATCATACAAATGTTGAGGAATCGTGATTTCTAAAGCCCGCGGTTTGAAGCAACTCACATGCCAGTCCCAACCACAAACCCCGCCGAACCGCCAAGGTGGTAATCTTGGCCCGCCTTAGAGCAAGCAGTACGGATGCTCCCATCTGTAAAGGCCACAAGTACCCCTGCTACGTTCGCGGCCTAAATGGAAAAGCGTGAACAAAATGCGTTATGAAATATTTGCCGCCACAACAATCGCGTTTTGCAGGAAACAGAACATCCCAAATCATCGAAAAGTCTTGGCGCTCACCCGAATTACACGCCCGAGTCGCTGTTCCTCATTTTGCCAGGCATCCGCGGCCTTCTGCCACGGAAGCAGCAACCTGGCAGGGAGTCGATTGCTGGTGTGAGCCTCGGACAATCCGCTGCGAAAAAATGGAGGGAAGAACCACTCTACCGCTCCCCTCACAACGTACGGTTTCAAAGCACCCATTTTCTTTCGCTTTTTGACCCTCATTTGCAGCATGAGCTTGCACATTTCGCTGGTGGACAATGTGAATTGCCGTTCTTGCAGTTTGAGCAACATCTCGCGAAGGGCCGTCACCCATCGAGTCCCCCCAGCAAGCTCCAGACTTTTCGTGCCACACAGTCCCAGCCACGAGGAGAGCCTGATTTCGAGCCACTCGATGGGCTTGCCAGCGTCAAAGCCCCTTGCCCATTTTGCGATGACGATGGGGAGAGGTGCACCAGATGCGTCCGATTTGTTAGACGGTGGTTGTTCGGGGGTGGAGATGTGGGTGGACGAGGGAGCATCGGTGGAGAGAGGTGGACTGGATGCGTCCGGTGTGTTAGACGGTGCTGGAGCGGGGGTGGAGATGTGGGTGGACGAGGGAGCATCGGCCTTTGGGACGGGGGAGTGGGGTGCATTGGAAAGTGCGTCGATTGATACTGATGAAGGGGTCGGTCGAGTCGTCCGTGGCGGGGTCCCGTCGGAGTACACTGTCAATGATAGTGCCGGGAGATGGTCAGTGGGATCCGCTTCTGTGACATTTTCAAAGGGCAGCCGTGGTTGTGCGTTAACGCCGGTGGAGGTAGACAAGGAAGGAGCCAAAATCAAGTTTGACAGGCGTGGTACGGTACCTTCCCCTGTTCCAGAAAGGTTATCAGGGGTAAAAGAGCTCGCCTTGTGGGTAAGCTTTGGCCTTTTAGCGGCGTTGTTTTCCGTTCTCTCGTCCGCTTCCCGCTTTGTCGAGATTGCCAGATTCGGTCCATCCGCAGCCTGGCCGACCTCGTCTTTGCCAGGTTCGCCATGTTTCTCCGCCACCTTTTCAACCCCCAAACCTCCCACCTCTGAGTCCGCCACAACCTCTCCTTCTTCCACTTCCTCGAAATATCCGGCTGGAGTCATCTTGGAGTTTTGAAAGTGTAAATGCGGAGGACAGGTGGACGAAACGAACTTCCTTTAAACTTTTTAAAAAGCGCCGTTTGCTTCTGTTTAAATCCTTTCTTGGATTTAACGCGCCTCCTTTGTCCGTCATCTTAACAGGCCAAAAAGTCGACCATTCGGCTGGTGCTTGCATTATTCTTGTGTCTGCCTTCCCCCACCCGGTGGAGAGTGAGACTTGCATTGAAGGCAGGAAGGAGAGGTGGGTGAGCAGGGCTTTGATATGAGCAGGAAAGGACAACGATCCTGCACGCATGGGTTTTTGACTTGGCGAAAGGGGAGAGGACGAAGGCAAGGCGCAAATGGCGCGCAAACAAAACGCCCGGTTTTTACCCTTAACAACCGTGGGGTATGCGCCTTGCCGCCTTACACGTGGGTTGGGCTGTTGGGAGTGGTGGGCGGGAGGCTGGACAGGGTTTGGGTTGGGGTGTGG
>JADGKA010000059.1:0-47261 GCA_027604605.1 Borealophlyctis nickersoniae | reverse complement strand
CCCCCCACAGTCCTATCCGCATTCCGTCCCCCCAAAGCCTTCTGAAACCTCCCAACATCCGTCAAAAAAATCAACCCGATATTCGCCGGCAAGACATTCACGGCACTCCACCACGCGACCTGATTCGGCTTTAAAAAATCCGATACCGCTAGGTAACATACCAACACCGTTGTCACGTAGAGTGTCAAGCGCAGCGCGGCTTCGAGCCATAACCCTACAGTTCGTGTGAGGCGTTTCGTATTGTGTTTTTGGAACCCGACGGCGCTACACACGATTTTGTACTGGAGTAACCCGAAATACACCGGTTCGGTCGCGAGGATCCAGACGATGGAAACAATCGTCAAGTTCGACGTCTCTTTGCTCACACGTGTGCCGTAATACACTTGCATGTCCATGGCCCAGTACGCGGAATTCACGTACTGTAACGCGCATTGCAGTGCCGTCATACATAGGGGTAGGTACATTTGCACACGCGGGGATAGGTCGTAAATCATACACGTGCGTCGGATAGAGTAAAAACTCTGGGCGATAAACGCGGTGATGTAGAATGTCGAGCAGGTTATATTCAACCTCCCGAACGCGGGTAGGTCGGATACGGATAGGGCCTGCCAACCCATGGTGTTGATGACGAGGTTGAGTGTGAAGCAGAGAAAGTAGAGGGTGATGGAGACCTGGAGTTGGACGTCTTTTATGGAGAGGTAGCTGGGGAGGCATGTGCCGAAGACTGTTAGGGTCATGAGGAGGCCGCAGTAGTTGCTGGAAATGAAGGAGAGTGGGGACGGAGTAGGTGTGGGGGGTCAGGTGTGGGGAGATAGATCCACATCACGCACACCGATGGAAAAATGGATTGACTTACGTTCCGATGGCGGCAGCTGGTGACATGTCCATTTTTGTTGTTTTTGGCTTTTTCGAAGGATTAACTGGTTGCTGTAGGAAGAAACCTAAGGTTATGATTTCCAAGTTCAAAAACCCCCTCGCCTTTCAACTAAGACTAAAATTTCCTCAAATTTCGCCCCGAATTTCCGGATACCTTGTCCGAATTTGTGGCTTGGACGAGGGGTAAACAAACTACACCGGGTCCGAAATACGGATATATTCAATGGGTTAACCACATGCCAATCCCCCTGACGTCGACACCCAACAAACACTGCTACCACTGTCTGACGCAAGCGCAGTGCTAGGTAACAACTTCAGCATGAGAAAACTTATCCAGCTCACAGTAAAAAACTCCACTTCCTATATACATCATTTGCGCGTTTTATATGTGACAGAAAAGAAAAAAACAGAAGCGAAAAACGCATGCTATGTAGCAGAAGGAAAGAAAAAGAAGAGAAAATGCATGCCAAAATCACTCCGCTACTGCAACTACCGGATTCCGCAAATTTGCCCGCCCTCGCATCTGCTACTACGCTGCAATTACTGGATCTCGCAATTCGGACCTCCATCATCACCCTCCCCATCACCTTCCTCCCCACCCCTCAACCCCGCCACAATCCTCGCCAACACCCGTCGTGTCAAGATGGCGCTGCTGCCGCCGTTTCGTCGTCGCGCGTCGTTGGTTCGTACGACTTCACGGGCGCGTGACATAAGGGAGGGGGATGCCGGGAGAATCATTGTCGATGACACAGCGGGGATGGATACACCCGCGGGGAAAGGTGTAGAAATGGGCGGGTCGTCGAACCGGCCGGATCCGAGCTCGGGTTGGTCGCGGATGCGGTGAGGAGGACGGCGGCGACGGATGGCGGACGTTTGTCCTTCCTCTCCATCCACGCCGTAGCCATCCCCATTCTCCTCCTCATCATCATCGCTCTCACCCGCAAGCATTCCCTCAACATCCACAGGCGGCCCACATTCAAAGGGATACACAGGTTCAAACAACTTTACAGTATCGTCGATTCCACTGACTGCCAGAGTAGGCATGAATGGGTGTTCTTGCACCACGTTGACGACGCTTTCGTCGCCGCGGAGGAGTTGGACCAGCTTGCCTGTTTTTTTGTTCCAGATGAGGAGGGAGCCGTCGTCGGAGCCCGAGGCGACAAGGGAGGAGTCGTGACCGAGGAAGTTGACATCTTTTACCGTCTAAAAGAAGATGCAATGAACTGTTGGTGAGATGGACAGGATGAGAGCGCCAACTGTATCAATGTCTGGAACACAGTCGGGTTACCTGAACATTGCAATGCCCTTTGTAGCACCGAACCGGAGAAATGGTCTCAGCTTCTGGTTGTGGGAAGGTAGGCGTGCGACGCAAGTACCGCCGTCGTCGCCGAGCCGAGGTTGCGGCTCCTTCGCCCGAATCTTCCTCCTCATCATGATCAAGGACCAAATCCATTGCGTGGATCACATTGTCATCGGCATCGTCAGACGATTCATCGCTCGCTTCCTCGGGACCCCCACTCAGCTCCTCGTCTGTATAGTCGCTCGCTTCCTCGGGACCCCCACCCAGCTCCTCGTCTGTATAGTCGCTCGCGTCCTCGGGACTACCACTCGGCTCCTCGTCTGTATAGTTGCTGGTCCATTCGTTTTTGTCACTGCCTTCCGCAGATTCCATTGGAGCATCTTCCGCACCACGTTCAGCTGGCGGTGGTCCGCTTTCCTCAGTTGCTCTACTGTCGACAGTTCTGTCGCCGTCCTCAGAATCTGAACAAACTCTCCCATTCCTTACACAACGTGCTCGGAAGGTGGTTGAGCCGCTTCTGTCACGACCGTTCCCGCGCACATTGAACAGGTAAACAAAATCGTTTGACCAATTTCCCACAATTTCTCTTCCATCGTGCGAGAATTTCGCACTTGTAACTTGGGTGCGAGACTCGGGAGCAGCAGGGCAGAACTTCAAAACGCATAGCGTGGTGTTGCGTCTGTCGTGGAGGAATATGTTCGGGTCAGATCCGGCCACGGCAAAATAGTTGGAATCAACGGGATCCAGCGTCAGGGAATGAAGGTCAATGCCATAACGTGAATAATCCACTATGGGAGCTGAACAATTTGCATTGCCGGATGCGCATGTGTGGGGAACGCGCAAGTCAAATTGTCGGACAGTCCCTGCATTTCACCATCCATTCAGACATTGCCCACGACAATGACTAACAATTGCAAAGCTTGCACATTTACCGTCTTCGGAACAGCTCCAGAGGATGTCCCTTTCACCAGCAGGGATGGCCAGCCTCTTTGCTCGATCTCTATGACACTTCCACACGGCGCTGACAGCTCCTGTCGTCCTGGTTGACGTGTAATGGATGTCCAAAACCTTCACGTCACCGTCCCCAGCACAGCATGCCACCACCGAATTTGCTCTGGCAGGCATAAACTTGACGCTGAAAATGTTTGCGCGATGTTGGGTTGGCAAACGGGCCAGGAGCCGGGTTGGAGGGAGAGCCTCAGAAGTTGCAAATTTGCTGCTCCCACGTGGAAAGGTCCCGCCCGGTGCGTATGACCTGCAGAGGAGAGAGTCATCGATGATGTGCCCAAAACACACCTTCAACGCACAAGTGAGGTTGACGTACCACAAACATATGTGAGTGTCGTCGGAACCCGAAGCAAGGAGGGTTCCGTCGTCGGACCAGCAGAGGGCATTGACACAGCCTGTATGGCTGCTCAATACTTGGGATATAGTCAAGCGAGACAGAAGATTGGTTGAAGAGGTGGAGGCAAGGGCTGAACGGTGAATGTGACGAACTGGTCAGTTTAGTTCCCAGGACCGAGAAGACGCCCATTAGTACTCACGCAGTGCGAGGCTGCTCCTTGCACGAGACGTGCCCAGCTCCCTGTCTCTCAGAAGGGCATGAAACGGAGCCATTTTCTTTTGTGAGTTGGATTGTGGGGAGGTTGGTGACGCGACAGGAACAAACCAAGGCGGCCAGGGTAGGTAGCGACTGCGCGCGAAGCAACGCCACTTCCCGGTCAGCGCGTCAGTGCTCAAATTGGTGATTGATGCTTCTGGTCTTCGAACCGTGATACTTTTGGGAGAGCGTCTTTCCCCTGTCTGTTTCTGCTTTGACCCTTGTACATATGCTGCAAAGTCATACGTGATCCTTATGGAAGAAAGGGTTTTCGAGTTAAAGAAGTGGACCTTCACAGAACCTTCGTGTCCCCCCTGGAGCACTCCTTGTGACCGTCAGGTCTTATGAAACGTCCGAAACGGTGGAGGACGCCTGGATAAGGTGGATTGCCTCGCGCTGGCGAGTGCGGTGGTGTGTTTGGGCGGGTTCGCGGAGGGGTGTGCCTCCCCAATCCTTGACCTGTTGTAAGCCTCATCAGACGGCTCATCTCTACAGACAACAATGGGTACACAACTGGAGCTCAGTTTTCAGCCTAGGAAGACTAAATAGATGTACCGGTGTATATTGTTTTCAACTCCCAACATTGAAAAACTTATCGACAAGGCCTTCCACCGTCTCCGGATCATACTTGATGTACTTTTGCGGGTTCTTTGTGAAATCAACGTGAGCCCATCTGTATGGGACCAACCAAGTCAAAAGGAGAAACATAATCACGCAAGAAAGACAGAAGTCACCCCCCCTCTCACCTCCCGTAAAACTTTGCATACAATGGCACAATCGTCCCCTTGATATCCCGTAGTAGCTGCGCACGCAAGTCGGGGTCCGGTACCGCGTAATTCTTTTGGGCTTTGTGGATTTCGTCGAACTCTGTGTTGAACCCCTGCACAAAAAGGCTAACATGTGAACACAAGATATCGGAAAAAGACGAGTAGAACGAACTGACGCCGGAAGAGGCCCGGTACCTTGAATTTGTCTTTAACAAGTTCGCGTTGGGCTTTGCTGAGGTTTTTTGTGCCTTCGGGGAAGGCGCTGGATTCGGTTGTGACAGAGAGGATTTCGAGGCATGTTTTCCAACTTTGTTCGGGAGAGGGAATAGTGAGAGAAGCTTACAACGGGGCAGGGTATCCTGGATACCCAGCGAACGCACACACCGCCACCCCTCACCTCTCCTGATACACCTCCCTCAACCTTTTCACCTCCGCCTCAAACCGTTTCACCTCGGCCTCCCCAACCACCTCCGCCAACTTGGTCCTCCCACCCGTCGCACCACTCCCCTCGCCCTTAACAAACATCTTCCACACATAATGCCAATTATTCAACAAAAACAACGCAGAGAGGGTCGGTTTCTGCATTTTAGACGTGTATAGACGGGCTTTGGTCTCCAGGTTGGTCGTGAGGGCTGTAAGGATATCGTGGGTGAGCATCGTGAAGGATGTTGCGCCTGTCGCGTTCTGAAAAAGAGTGCATTAGGAGAGGAAAAGGCAACGAAAGGTGAAAGACGTGGAACGCACCGAACCGTCGGAGAGGATTTGGTCGATCGCGGTGTGGTAATGGACTAGACGCTTTAGAGTGTTCAGAGTCTGTCGGAAATAATTTCATGACATTCAGCTCGAATATGTGATGCCGCAGCGAGAATGATGCTGGATTAAATTACCGTGCTTGTGAGCTCGTGCACGGTTCCGTCCGCAGACAGTGCCGATTGTTTCACTGTATCGTTCTGTGAATATATAATATAAGTTCATGACCGGTGGTTTTCATTGGTGAAAAGGAAGGAAGGAGCAAACAGTTTGCAATCTACCTTGATATCCTCGTAAAAATCTTTGAAAAACGATACAGTCGCCGCCTTGAAGCTCGACGTCAATTCATTTATATCATTGCCCTTCGCACCTGCATACTGAGAGAACAACAGACGACCTTATCAGTCAATTATCCTCCGTTAGGTACACCACCGCATCTCCACCACCACAATTGCTTACCGCAATCAACCCATCATACTCTTTCACACTCCCTCCCATCCCCTCCACAACATCAATCAACAAATACACATCCCCAAACTCCTTCTTCTGCAGGCCCCTTTTCACGCGCGTGAGCATGGCTTCGCCGATTTCGATGAACGTGTCGACGGCGGGTGCGATGGTGTTGCTGAAGGAGGTGGAGGCGGAGGATTTGGGGATGAGTTTGTGGTTGACGTCGCGTTCGGCCTATTTGCAATGGAGATGACGACAAAGAATTCACTCGTTGGATATCGAACATTATTGCTCCAAATCCTCTGTCTGCCCATTTTCCCCTCGGAAAAATGGTAGAGGGATGAAAACAGACGATGCAAACCCAACCCGACCCAGAACTCTACCCCTTCCTGCTCCGTGCATCACAGAAAGTCAGCCCCCGCTTCTCACCTTCAATAATCTCAACAAGCACCTGCTATACGGCACAAACGCACTGCTCCCCTTCACATACACCGCCTTACTCCCTACTCCCTTCTGATCCTGCTCCCTCGCCGCCACCGTCAACGGATGCAGCGATTTGACAAGGTACGCCGACCGGACTTGTTCGTAGGTTTGGATGTAGGTCGTGATGGGTCCCAGGTCGGCGACAGAAGAGGAAAGTTCCGTCGCGAGACGGGAGAGGTCTTGGAGGGTTTTGGAGGGGATGGTGGGCAGGTCTGTTGTGACGAGATTTTCCAAAGTGTCAGGGGAGTGCTATTATTGTATGTGAAGGGTTGAAATTTACCTCCTCGATCGATAAGACCAGGGTCAATGGGAGTACTGGCCTCTGTTAACCATTTTCTGAAGAGTGCGTCAAGCTGTTTGATTGCGCGGGAAAGGATATCTTTCTACAGAAGTCGAATGACAATCCACATTGGTACACCGTGCGTGCACGACGCCAAAGCACTCCATTCCGATGGCGAAAGGTACATACCAAATGTGTAATCCCTCTAGCAGAAGCCTTATAATTTGTCTCCTTGAGATACGCCAGCGCATCCTTCATTCGTTGAACTGATTTGAGGTACGGGTCCAAATCGGACTCATCGGGTCTGCATTCGCCAAAGTACAAGCGCACGAGGCGTTAGAGTATCCGATACCGTTGCCGAAAACTTAAGTTTGAAAGAGTGCTTGTGCGCTGCCTACCCTCTGGTAACAAGCGGCTCTTCCTGCGTCGCGAGATCAAAGTAATTGATGACCGTTTGAAGCTGGCCGAGCGATTTGTCAATATCTGCCAAGTAGTGGATGGCTTTTCAATGCCCTGGTGCTTCATTTGATATTTGGCCAACCAACTCAACAGAAATGACTGAACAGGCGTAGCAGGATGGTTGCACTCACTTTCATATAACTTTGTGAGTTTTTGCGTTGATCTATGGATTGGCAATATCGAGGTTTCGAGACGACCCAGCCGTTGATCAAAGGAACTCAACATGCCATCCTGCAATTGAAACCCAAACGTCAAACCCCGACAGCGTATCTTAGGTGAATCACTACGCGGCCCACCGCAGTCCACCACCGCTTGTTTTCTCTACTTTCGCGCACCATTTTTTCAGACAATACATTGGTTCTAGCAAGACTGTCTTTCAGCCGCTCCAATTCTTCAATATCTTCGTCTAGTTTACGCTCAAGCTCGCGGCGGCGGTCGGACTGGGCTTCATTGAACTGACTTCTGTAAACATGCCACAATACGTCAATGGGCGGGTCAGCAAATGGGCCTGGACGGCTTGATACGGAAAACAGAGCTTGGACATGTACATTTCCATATACAGCATTTTGAATGGGTTGTATAGTTTTGAGAGATTGTGGTGGGAAAGCTGGGAAAGAGGAGCGGCCTGGACGCGCAATGTGGCGCAGCAAGTTGGGTATCCACCTTTTAATAGATTTTCCAGTATCCATTATTTTTTACCTTTTTTATTAGCACCTCTCTTCAAGAAGATTCCCGCGATGATGTCGCCCTGATCCGTTCCTCCGGCAAACATTATCTCTCTTCGTGAGAGCGGAGACAAATTGAAGACAGTCACAGAAGAGCGAAATGTGCCTCAGTAAAAAAGACTCTGTCTCAGAAGCACACGCGTTGCTTTTATGTGGCTTTTCTGCCTGCTCTCTGATTGGCCAGCGGTTACATAATCGACATTTGCAGAAAAAACTCGGAAGTCCACTCAATCGGCCTCCTTTTCCCCCCATTTGACAATACCTCGTACCCCTTTCGTTTACTCTCAACCTTCACAGCAATGGAGAACGACAAGGGCCAGGTGTGTAGGAGGACGCAAATATGGGGCGTTGAACCCAGGATTGTCGTGATTCATTGAGACCTTGGGACCCATTGCACTGGAATTGTACCTTAACTGTCTGTGCCCTCGTTCGCTTTGCTCAGGTCGTCGACCTTTACATTCCTCGCAAGTGGTGAGTAGCGTCACGGTGGGAAAACATGCAGAAAATAGGAAGTTTGTGAAGTGTTCGTCATAATGGGGACGGTGAAGAGTGGATGGGTTGCCGTGTAGGGCCACATTGACTTGATAGTGAACAACCATTTCGGAAGTTTGGGTGGCGAGTGGCGACTCTGCGGCCCTATATCTGCGGCGCTATATCGATATGCCTTTTGTATGGGTGTTCTGAGTGGGGCAAATCCGGTGTTGGGGACCTTGGGCCGCCGTCTTATATGTCGCTTGTTGCCAACCGTGATTCCCTGTCGTTCTTCACCACAGCTCTGCCACTGGCCGTTTGATCACTGCCAAAGACCACGCCTCGGTTCAAATCAACATTGGTGACGTTGACGCTAGCGGCCGCCTCACTGGTGGTTACCAAACCTACGCTCTCTCTGGTTTCGTCCGCTCCATGGGTGAGGCCGATGACTCTCTCAACCGCCTTGCTACCCAGGACGGTTACCTTAAGAAGTGAGTTGAAGATAATTGTTGATCGTCTTTGGGAAGAGATGTGATTGTCGACATAGCCGAACGGAACTTCTGACCCCGGTTTTACTTTCAGCGTTTGGCAATACTCCCAATAAGCGCTTAATTGTGGGGATTTGCTGCTAAGGAGCCTGGGGGACTTGGTTTCGATGGCAGCAGATCGCTTGGTTTTGCGTAATAGGAAAGGGGTTGAAAACCATTCGGACTGGCTCATTGACTTTGCGCTGTGATGTTATGTTGCGAAGGACGAAGTTCTTGGTCAAGTCGGTGGATTGCGGATCCTTCTTCGTATGGGTTCATTTAGCTATGGACATTGATGGTTATATTGTCCGTCCCTGATGCTGATGAGAGTCCTTCGGTTCGGATTGGGCACATCTCCAACCCAGAGCAATTGTGCCCGTTAAAACAACCTGAGACTTGCTCATCAATCTTTGGACGTTCGGTGAATATTCCATACACAGTCCTACCTCCTATCGAACCATGACGGAAGTAAAACGGAATCACCGTTCTCTGGCGCTTTGTCGTCGCAAAGGCAAAGGGAGAGGGTCGATGCGTGGACGGGGGTATGTACTAGCCTTGTCTGTTGACACTGATGCGTATGGACGTGGGGAAGGAGACTGTCTGGAACGCGCTTGGCCAACAAGCAATGAACCTTCGGACACTCCAAGCATTGGGTATCCCTCAAGACTTGTAGCGAATTCAAGAATCTCGTCAAGGACCGTAGAACTCCAACCCAAAATTCAATTTGATTCTTCATGAAACGTACTATTTCACAATTGACTCCCCTTCAATCCACTTGACCCTCCACTTCCATTTCTCCGTCACCTCCAAGATTCCTTTCCTTTTCTCCTCTCCCACTCCACAAAATCTCTCCTTTCCCAGCGATCGATTCAGTATTCCGAGCGGCTAACCCCCGGTTCCCTCACAGCATGCCCATACTCCCACTCTACCGTCCCTGCCTGCCTCTTGCGACGCTTGGCAGTCGGCAGCTGAACGTCGTGCTCCGTGGTGTCCGCAAGGAAGTAGGCGAAAACGCGGTAGAGGGAGAGTGCGGAGGAGGCCATCCACAGGTACTGCAAAATGGGGTGGATATTTTGGAGCATGTCAATTTGAATCCTGCAGTAGAAGAAATGAAGATGAAAGGATGATAAACTTACGGCTGTGATGTAAATGAGACCTTTTGCAGGAGCAAACCAGCCTGTTTATGATTATATGAAAGCGTTATGCATTTGTTACTCGATGCGTTATGCATTTGTTACTTGATGTAATGGCATCACCGAGCAACATACCAATCAAAGCCAAAGTAGACCCCAACGCAAGGAGCGACCAAATGGTAAAAACTACTCCGTCACGACGGAGCCTAGATTGTGTCCGCAAGACAAACATCAGTCCTCCGTCCTCTGTAAACAAAACGGGCACTCCACACAAAAGAAACCCCGCATCCCAAAAGAAACGACCACTCACGCAGTCACAGCCCCAATCCACGTCAACACCGCCAACGGCGCCTGCCAAATCGCCAAAGCCTCAAAATGTCCCCATCGGGATTCGACCGCAAAGGACCCGACGGCGGATGCCGCCCAAAAGAGAGCCAGAGACATCCAGAAGGTGGACCAGAGGGTGTGCATGACGGTTGCGTGCGTGTTGCGGGATCTGTGGTGTAAAGCGAGGATAAAGGCGTATGGGTTGAGTTTCGTGTAATGGTTGATGGGTATCCAAACATCATTTTATCGTTCTTTGACTAGTACCTGAACGACCAAATCCCCGCCGCGAATTGGCCGAACCCTCCCACTGTCAATACGAACGGCCACAGCTGGGTAGCGGTGAGGGCGTCTCCGTACCAGTCGGCGAGGTAGGATCCGACGACGAAGGATGCGGACGCGCAGCATGCGAGACCTAGAGCGCTGGGAGGTGCAATGGGACGGAGGGAGGTGCAGATAGTGGCAGGGACGCTAGCTGTCTCGGTTCGCGTGGTCATGGCTGGTGGTTTTTCCTCAGTGTAAAGAAGGGACATCTGTGTTTAGTTGACGGGGTCAGCTTTTAATGGGTTGAGGAGAACGCGATCTGAGCCCCAAGGGGCCAATCTCAAATGCAGACAACAAATGATGTAACTCCGGTTGTAATTGGTCCCGTGTTTTTCCAGAGTGAACCTGATTGAGTTAGTGCGGGATTCAAGAAGTTTCAAAAGCAACATAAATTGCAGTTTAAAGACGGAAACAAGCCCCCGCAGTTGAGAAACGTTGGGCAATAGGCAAAGTTCTTTATTTGGCTCGCATAAATATTAGGTTCTCATAAATTAATTCACATCTAAAGTCTGCCGCCGACGCTTCTATAAGGGTATTCACGGTCGGCGTGACAATTGTTTTCTGGTGGCCTCTAAAAGTCAATACCATTTCCCCGCAAGGAATGCCTGGATCTTATCCGCCAAGATGGCGTGGCCCCTGGCAGTTGGGTGGAGGAAGTCCCAGAAGAGGTAGCGGTCGGGGTTGGCACAAGGGCCAGTTGCCATGTTGAGGCACGCGTCCGTCACATTGTCCAAGTCGTAGGCTGCGGGGTTAGCAATCATCTCGAGGATAGCGGCGTGCATGTCAAAGACGTAGGCGCGCACGCGGGAGTTTTGTTTGGTGAGGTTGTCTGCGATGGATTGGAGGCGCGAGTTGTGGGTGTTGATGAGGTTGGCGAGCATGGCACCGGCTTGGGGGTTGCCAAGCATACGCGGGGTTTTGTCTAAGGGAGGAAGAGTCATGAGGATGATTCGGCGACCTTTTGTTGCGAGCATGGTGGCGGCCTTTTCAACGTTTGCGAGGACGGCGTCGACGGTGACGTTCGTCAATCCTTTTGTTAGCATGTTGTTGTAGTCATTTGCTCCCGCAAGGATGAAGTAGCTAGTCAAGAATGAGATGTCGGAATCCTGTTTCAATGACTCTTGATTAGTCGCTTCGAACGACGATCCGTGCACGTTGTCAAAAGTCTGGATACTTGCCAATTGCCCAGATTCTTGGTACTTGGCGACCTGGTCGAGTAGCGACGGAACCACAAAGTTGACACCTTTGAGGTTGGTGATAGTACCAGTGCTGGTACCGGTTGTTGCGCCACCATATGCGTTGTTGGAAAGCGCAAAGAATATCGAATCGGATGCGAGAAGCTCATTCCACACAGGCCCATTGCTGCGTACGAAAGGAAAAGGTCAGTACTTTAGGGACGGCGCAAATGAGATCTTTTTTCGAACTATATACGTACGTGAAACGACCACCGTCATATGGCGGAACCGGGAAAGTCCCCTGGGTGACGGTTTTCGCATTCTCAATGTCGGAAAGAGAGTCACCGAAGATCACCAGCTTGGCTCTCAGAAGGGCGGGGGCAGCGCACACACGGCTTGTGGCCGAAACAAGAAGAACAGCGAACGCGAGAGTTGAGACAAGTGCCGATGGCATTGTATTGGAGGTTGTTGGGTTGGTAGCAGGGGGTACGAGTTGGACGTAGCTGTCTGGTATTGTGGTGAGGGGACAACGTTCCTCACCTTGGTTTACTTTATAGGGGTATGTCTCCGTTCACGCACCATTTTTAGAAAGAAGCGCAAGGACAAGGAGGGCCTTTTGTGCATTTGGACGTCAGTTCGTGGAAATCAAAGTCCTGGCACCTTGTGCTCAACAAACAAAGGACTGAAGGACCAGAAGTGTTCCCTTGTTTCGCGTCTGTGGCGTCCACCAGCCAGCCACGCGACGCGTATCCCTATTCAGCAGCAGCCTCAGCTACCTATTCAGCAACTATTCAGCAACTATTCAGCAGCCTATTCAGAATTGATGCAGAATCACAAATGCAATTCGGATCCTTAACCCGTTTAGACTGGCAGTCATGTTGAGGACAAATGCGCTTTTTTTCGGTTCTGCCACCTCTTCGCTGTGGGTCTCGTAAGTTTTTTCTTTACTTACAATGGTACTTGAATATGTTCATGATGTGCCACTCATGCGTTGCAATGGTGCACGAAGAAGACGTATGAGGACGGGTGCCAGGTAAAGCGCATTTTTTTGCAATGACACCAACGACCAGCAGATTGCTTTTCTCTCGAGTTTCCAATGCCCAAAGGACCTGCACACAAAAAGCAGAGATGCGGCAGGAAACTTTCCGCCGAACCGGGGCCCACCGAAAAGGTCCAGCTACCGCCTCCTCCAGAAATCTTTGCTCTCATTTTCAAGTACCTGATTGGCAGTCCCCGCACCCTTCTCACACTCCGCCAAGCGTGCCATACGACAAAAGTCCTGGCAGAGAGGGACATTCTCGCCTACGCCCTTGAACACTGCAGACCCACCTTGTCAGTCACCTTCCCGTCTTCCGAAACCCTGGTCTACGAAACGGCGCGCGTCACAAAAGACACCACTACTCCGCATGGTATCGTCATCGAGTGCACCGCGGACGCCTCGTTCCGCGATGTGATGTTCTTGCTTTGGATGAATTGCGCTGAAATTGATTTCGAGGAGTCTCTTGTTGAAAAAATGCAACTCGAACTTGACCTTGGAGAGTGGAAGGGAATTGGAAACGTGGCTGAGTTGGTTATTGAAACGACAACGGTTGTGAACATTATGAGGGAAACGCTGTCGGGATGCTGGAAAGACGGGCGGGAAGGGGGCGCGGAAGAAGAGCAGTTAGGGGCAGGGGAAGGGGTTGTCGACATTGCATCGGCGTTGAAAGCGGTACAAACCGAGCTCAATGCGCAGAAGGAAAAAATTCGAAAGGAGTCTTTGTGGTCCCGCTACGGGGAAGAATTCGAGTTGTGGGTTGATGAAATCGGCTCTTTGATACGGACCTTGATGGTAGCGTCGGACTCCGCGACTGCAAAAGGCTTTTTGAGGCATCGGAAGTGCGCCTGCAGCAAACAGCAGCAACATGGATGCAATACGGGAGCGACCTGAAAATGGACGCTGCCAAAAGGTATAAAGCCCTCGAAGCCACATTAAATCGTTGATGATTATGCTCAATGTTTCGAAAACCAGTCTTAAACGGTGGTTTGCATTGTGCGGTGGACAGCCAGGCACGGCATTTACGAATACTGGAAAGTTTCGGGTCGGGGTACGGGCAGCACCGAGGACCACCGTAGCCACGGGCGGGAAGACGATTATGCAAGCTCTTAAAGAGTGGTTTGCATTGTTTGCTCGACAGCCAGTTACCGCATTTACGAACCTTGGAAAATTTGGGGTCGGGGCAGCACCGAGGATCACCGTTGCCACGGGTGGAAAGACGATTGTGCAAGCTCCCGAGACAATCATCCCAAAGTCAACCTATCCGCTGTTCGAAGAGGAGGATGTGTCCCTTGTGAAGATATCGTTGGGCGGGTTAGATACGGGGAATACATCGGGAAGGGGAAAGGTCGCGGGAACGGTGTTTGGGCCTGGGGTGTTGAGGGGTGATGAATTGGAGTTGCTGAGCATCCGGATTCAGACGGATGTCGCGGGACTTTGTTTTATGAAGTGCTTGTAAATGAAGTTGATTGGCTAAAGCTAAAGCGTTCTTGTGCTGGTTTTGGTTTCGGTGGAGTGCTGAATCATTTGCAGTCGACCTTTGAGCCCGTCAACTAACAACGTGAGGCACTGCTGCACACACTCTCCAGTCTCGGGAAAGTTGGAAGTGGTTGACTCGCGATCGATCGCTTCCGTAATTTAGCGGGAGGTAGGATTACAGAAACAGTACGCACAGCAGTGCTGAACTACTTCAAGCAACAACGAACGCACCACCAGTTGCTCTAATGTTGCAATTTGCGTTGGCAAGATGGATGCAAAGTCTCTTCTACTGCCAAAAATTTTCTAATCTAAGATGAGCAACTACATTTTAGACCGCGTGCCCAAGAAGGCACAGGACCAGCCCATCTCGCCTCCTCATCCGGCGTCCCATCTTCAAAAGGTCTTTGCAACACCTTCAACAGATCGTTCACCCCACTGTAATCACCCTTCTCTGCCTGATCAATCACCTCTTGCGCAAGGTGGTTCCGCAGAATATACTTTGGATTGACTCGTTTCATCTTCTGATGGCGTTCTTTGTCCGCTTGAGCCAAATCGGTTGAAGCATCCAGCTCGGACGTGAGACGATCCGTGTAGAGCGTGTACCATTCCTGGAGATGGGCCGCGTGAGGGCGAGGATGTGAGGGATCGGATAAGCGGAAGTCGAAGCTGAGCGATCGCCAAAACTGAGTGTAATCAGCGCGCGCGTCCGCCAGTTTACCCAGGAGGGGATACACCAGAGTGTCCAAGTCGTCGTCTTTTGATGTTTGCAACCCAAGTTTCTGTTGCAAATGAAAATACTATTTAGCTGCATAGTTACATGCGAGTTGCTGGCGAGCGGGGGGACTTACCAATCGCATGATTGCAGAATACTCTTTCTCCAGAATCGGCCCATACTTTTCCACCAACTCTGTAAGCACATGTTGAACCTGGGTGTTATTGCCTGCTTCAGCAAACAGCGGACTGACCGCCGAAGCCAGTCTCGCCAAATTCCATAGTCCTATCCCAGGCTGCGAGTTGAACGCATACCGCCCTTCATGGTCGGAATGGTTGCAGACGTAATTTGGATCGTACACATCCAAAAATTGAAAGGGTCCATAATCCAGGGTCAAGCCCAATATGGACATGTTATCGGTGTTCAGGACTCCATGGCAGAAGCCGTTCGCTTGCCAAGTAGCTACGGTTTTCGCCGTGCGTGAAACCACGGCTGCTAACCAATTTGCGTACTTGTGTTCGTCATTCGCAATCTCGGGGAAGTGTGTTTCGATGACGAAGTCCGCCAACTTTCGCAGATTCTCCTCGTCTCCCCTCGAGAAGAAAATCTCAAAATTCCCAAAGCGTACCCAGGATGGTGCCATTCGAGTAACAATCGCACCCTTCTCTATCGTTTCCCGCCGAACGGGTCGTGATGATCCAACCAACGCTAACGCTCGTGTCGTCGGGCACCCCAGGTGGTACATTGCTTCGGAGCAGAGATACTCACGAATCGACGACCGTAATACCGCATAACCATCGGCAAATCTCGAGTACGGCGTTAATCCTGCTCCCTTGAGTTGCATCTCCCATCTCTCCCCGCGCGCATTAACCACCTCCCCGATTGAAATGGCCCTCCCATCCCCCAATTGCCCTGCCCAAGACCCAAACTGATGTCCTCCGTAGCACATGGACCAGGGATTGGTGTTCTGCGGTACTTTGTTGCCGCTCACCAATCCCAGGAACTCTCCCGACTCCTTCGGGTCGGCGAGGACGGCATTCAAGTCGAGACCAAGCAGTTCAGCAGCGGGCTTGCTGACGGATATCAAGACTGGGTCTGGACACCTATCGGGCTCAACGAAAGAGAAGTGGGCACCTTTGACTTGTCGGGGGACGTGGGAGGCGGGGATAGGTGCGGAGGGGCGTTTGAGAGGTTCCCCGCGCGAGCTGGGTTCCGGCACAAGGCGCTGAGTGAATGAGTTGACAAACTGAAAATCGGCGACACGACGGAGAGGCGTTTGAACGGTCATGATTGACCTGGCAAAGCGAGGGGCTAGTGCTGGCAAAAATTGGCGAATGGTTGCGGTTGTGCAAGGGTTAGAATGCAGGGAGGGGTAGTGAAGGGGGTGTCCAAATTTCTGTGGGGGTGTATGATGTTGAAAAGACCGCTGCAGCATTCCCTCCTGCCTGCCTGCCGCCTTTTATATTCTACCAGATATTCTAGTTTGTAAGGTACTGTAGGTATGTAGGTGGGTAGATAACTTTTGAAATACGTTGAAGTGGGTGCAAGTTCCCACCAAGTTCCCACCAAAAGCCCATCAGGGACGCTTACTTCATCCCCATCTGATTACGTAATTTAGGGGTACCACAGGGTTAGGAGGAGGTTCAGAACCAAAAACCGCACCAAAACCGCACTGGACTGCTTGAACGTAATATGGAGGAGCAATTATATCCTTTCATACTAAACCAGTTAATACAAAAGAGTCAGCAAATGTGCCTCTTCAGTGTTTGTATTTTCGAAAATGAAGGACATGTTTGTGAATATTCCAATGCGAACTTAGGACGCACTTGCAATTTTCCTTCATTCCGACCATTCAAGAAAAAGAAATGCTCCGTTCCCCATGGACGTTTGGATAACCATAATTTATTCGCATCCACAACTCATTTCAGACACGAAGACACTGATGATGCTTTCTAATATCCCTCTCCCTTTCCGACTTCGAATCAGGCTCACAATTGAACGGCCGCATTCAACGCGTGCTCAATATCTGCAATCAAATCCGCGGTATCCTCTACCCCTACCGACAATCGAATCAAACTGTCCGTCACCCCCAACGCTTCCCTGGCCTCCGGCGTCAGTGACGCGTGGGTCATAACAGCCGGCAACTCCGCCAAACTCTCAACACCTCCCAACGATTCCGCCAACGCAAAGATCCGTAGACTGGACAGGAATTTGTTGCTGGCCGCTAAATCGCCGTTACGCAGGCGGAAGGAGACCATTCCACCGAACCCTTTCTGTTGTCGGCGCGCAAGCTCGTGTTGCTTGTGGCTGGGTAGTCCTGGATATATGACTTCTGACACCTTCGGCGATTTTTCGAGAAACTTTGCGATCGCTGTTGCGTTCTCTTCATGAGCGCGCATGCGGAGGTGGAGGGTTTTGAGGCCGCGGTTGGCCAAGAAGCAGTCAAACGCAGAAGGCACGCTGCCGATGGCGTTTTGGAGGAAGCGAATGCGCGAGTGTAGTTCCTCGTCGTTCGTTATTGCGACTCCCATGACGACATCGCTGTGGCCGTTGATGTATTTCGTTACGCTGTGCACGACAATATCAGCACCGAGCTCCAAAGGACGTTGGCAGTAGGGTGACATGAATGTGTTATCGACGACGAGAATCACCCCTGGATGGGCATGGGTGATCTCAGCAACGGCGAGGATGTCAACGAGGCGGAGGGTGGGATTTGCTGGAAACATACGAGAAAGTGCACATTGATGAATACTTTAAACCTACGTCCAGACAAAAACACCATGGTGGCACTTACTGGGCGTCTCAATCCACACAATCTTCGTGTTGGGCTTGATCGCAGCCTTCAAATTATTGGGATCATACAAGTCCACAAAGGTCACGTCCACACCGTTATTAGACGCAACTTTCGTGAAGTACCGGAAGGTACCCCCATACGTGTCGTTCACGCTGACGATGTGGCCCCCCGATGACACCAAATTCAACACGGTCGCCGTGGTAGTTGAACCGGATGCAAAGGCCACCCCAAATTTTCCGCCCTCCAATGCTGCTACTGCGGTTTCAAAGGCATTGCGGGTGGGGTTCCCGGACCGGGAGTATTCGTACCCCTGATGATAAGAAGCGATAGCCGTTGGTTTTTCGTATTACATTTAGGTGGTCACCGACGAGCACATCCACAACAACGTACCTTGTGAATACCAGCACCAGCTTGCGCAAAAGTTGTCGACAAGCTGAGGGGTGGGATGACAGCACCGGTGACCGGATCTACAGTGGAGAAGGAAGAACGCCGTGCAAACAGTTAGGGTGTGACCCGTCAACGGTGGTTTTACATTCCCGATAACCAGCACATGAAAAGGCAGTGGGGGCAGATATATAACCCGGTAGGCCACTGACTCACCAGGCTCTTGTCCGGCGTGAACGGCCAGAGTGGCAAAACCCGGTCTTTGCGGGGCGTTAAGTAGACCGTCCAGAGCGGCAGCGTCTTGCCTGAGGCTATCGCGTTCAATATTCGGGGACATTACTGTTTTTATTATTGGTGAGAGCGGGTGGGTGGACTGTAGGTAGGAAGAGGAGAAGGTTTTCTGGGTTCCAGTTCAACACAAATGGCGGTCTTTTATGCGAATCGCATTTGAAATGAAATGGTGCAATTCTCGCACCGCATTTGCATTCATTTGTTCCAGAAGCGGATCGACCTACTGCATCCACCGATTGCTGATGTAAGCAACCTCCGAGTTTGAATGGCGACTCGCTTCGCGTCTTCTTCACCATGCCTCAAGACGATGATCCTTCCGTTCTTGACAAACTGAAAATAGCGCTTTCCTTGGTGAAACTCTCAAACAAGAAAACAAAGTCTACAAAGATAATTTTGAGCAGGTGGGACATTGAGCGGGCAAGGCTTGCTTGCCCGCTGAAAGTCTGACAACCGACTTCAGCTTAACCTTCAACCGTAATCTCATAACCAATGGTGCAGCTCAAATGTAACTACGAACGCTTGCAAGAACGGCACGATGGGTTCAGTAAGGAGTATGATATATGCTCCAAGGAGAAGGTGAGACGTTCAGACGAGAACAACTCGTAAGGTGCGGTATGTGATCTCACCAAATAACAAGTTTTACAACTTATATCAATAGAGTGCTCTTGAATCCCACCTAACTGAGCAAGAATCGTACTATAAGGCTCTGGTGGCTGCAAAGACGAGAGAGGTGGAGGAAGCACGGAGCCGTGGACCGCAGCAAAAGTGAGTGCATCGCACTTCTTTCTGAAGCAATATTGAGGGTACCGGGATCTCAAGATCATCGTCCTTTTGATTGATGGTTCTTCAACAGGGAAATTGAACTGGTGCGGTTGAAATTAAGTAAGGACTTTGAAGCAGTACAGGAGAAAAAGTGGAAGAATTTGGGACAGGTACGCAGATATGAAAGAAGGAGGAAAGTTCCCGCTTCACTATGTCCCTTTTGCTGACTGTGTGAATTCAAACATCCCCAAAAAGGAGATAACAAAGTACAGGGACATGTACTACAAACTTAGACGTGAACATGAAATCGTCATGGCTGAGTTTGAGCGCCAGGTGAACACTACATTGTTTTGTTTGCCGCAACCTAAAAGGCGACGGTGGAACCAACCGCACTTTTTGCTGCGGCTTCTGTGAAGGCAGCGGAACACCAATCCGTCCAAACCGAATTGAAGCAATCGCATCAGGAGGAAATGGCGCTTTTGGAGGCGCGCTTGAGTGCGTTGCGTGAGTCGATAGGTAAAGCATTTCCGACCTGTTACGGGCGTTTGCCGTGTTAGCGGGGCTTTTGCATTGAATACAAAATTGATAAAAGCTATTTTTGCCGTGGATGTTCAGATTCGATGACGGATAGCGATCGCGTCCGCACGCTCCAAAGAGAAAATGGAGAATTGCAATTGAAAATCCAGCATTTGTTGTCCGAGATTGACCAACTCCGGTGAGGCGCCCCTCGAACTATATATTCTTTTTTATGCATCCGCTTTTCAGCACAGTATTGGTTAAACCAACCTACCCGCAACCCAAAAAAAGAGCTGAAAAAGAATCTCTTGGAGTTGAGCACGACCAACAAACCCGCCTTCTCCAACGCCGCCTGGTGGAAGAAATTACGCTTTTCAAGGCTGTTGCTGCTGAAAAGGATGCGGTGGTTGCAAAAGTATGCACAGATATAGCCCTATCAGGTGCTTGTCGCTGTTGGATAAACTACCTAACATTTATTGTCCATTACCCCACAGGTCAATTCCCTAGAAATCGAACTCAAACAGTCTCTAAAAAACCAAGACCAACTTTCCGAGGAAAACACGCAATTGAGCAAGGAGCTGGACAAGGCGAAAGCGATGTTGGAGGAGACTGTCCACAAGTTCAAGTAAGGAGAGGAGGACGAATGTGTATATTGATGCATGTGCGCTGAGCAAAGACCCCGCTTTTCTAAAAGCGTTGAAGTTAGTGATATGAAATTGACGGTACTAAAGGAACGCGGACAGACCGAGAATGAGATTGGACAGTCGAAAGCCAAACTAGCCGAAGTGAAAAGGTATGCAGCATGATTTTGTGATGTAGGAGAGAAGATGGTGCTGCACCTTCGATAATCACCCATTTCTTATTTTCGGGCAGCTCATTGAAAGCCGCGTCAGAAACCATCCACGATCTTCATCAAAAAGTGTGCAGCGCCGACAAAACTTTGTTGGAGCGCGTGAGAGCGGCGCAGGAGGAGGAATGGGGGAAAATTGCGCGATTGGAAGGGGAGAAAGCCGAGGTAACTGCACTTTTCGCGCACACGCATGATGAATTTGACTGATGCTCCCGGTGACTTCGACAAGCTGGAGAAACAACTTGGACATGTGAAAGAGCGGTTGAGAGAAATAGAGGCCGCGCAGGACGGGTATAAGAAAGAAGCAAACACGGTGAGTGCTTTCCGCCCGATGTTTTTCCGTCAAAAGCGATGCGTTTCTTTACCATCTTGTCTCACCTATTCAATGACTCAGGACATTTCCCGACTCAAAAGCCAAGTATCGCAGCTCACCTCCTCCAACGACGCTCTCACAACACAAACACAATCCATGGCATCCGAAAAGGAGAGACTGGCTGCCGAAAACGACACGATGCGGTGTCGGGTGGTCGAACTTGAGGCGCAGCTTGTTGCGTTGACGCAGGATGTGGATGGGAGACAGAGGGGAGAAGCGGGGCTGAGGTACCTGGCTTTTGTCGCAGCAAAACCTTGAATGCGTTAATTTAATGGTTTGATGATTGTGCTTTTCTTTCACCAGGGACAAGATATCAAGCCTCGAATCTGCGCTGCAGGCGGTGCAATCGGATTTGACGCAAACCAATGAGCATCTGGAAAAGGAGCGGGAGGCATACCTTCATGATTTGGAGCGACAAGGGGTAAGCGCTTCATCAAGGAGGCGGATCTTATCATTGATGTGTATGTAGTTTTGACGCATTTACATTTGCCCAGTCAACGTGGTCCAAGGAGAGGCATCAACTGCATCAGTCTCTCGGGGACCTGCGACAAGAGCGGGATAATCTGACAGACACGGCGCAGGGCCTTGAGGAATCATTGCTGCAGGTACGTTGGTTGCGGAAATGGCCCCAACCTGAGAATCCTGACTTTTCCGTTTTTAAATTCAACCTCCACCCAATGAATACCAGCACAAAATAAAAATCTCACAGCTGAAAACCCGACGCAAGGAGTTTAAGGAGGAAATTGGATCTCTGAGGTATTAGTTCCACCTTTGCTCGGCCTCTCAACCGCCCGCTCTCTATTTCTGATGTCCATTTTTTTCAGGAAACGAAATGAAGCGGAAAAAACAAAGGCCGATGCGGTAGAAAGAGACGTGAGCACATCCTTTCCAAGTATTGAGTATTTTGAGGGACATTGTCTTTAATTCATGTCTTGAACCCAGATGCGGCAACGACACGTAGACTTTTTGTCGTTGCTTCACTCGGAGGGAGTGGTGGGTGGCAATGTGGTCGAGACAGCGGTTGGATAATTGGTGGACCAACGTAATAATTGTATAATACGATACTAGACTACCAGTACTGGTATGATGTTTTTTCCCCAGGAGCCATGATGATTTTGGTACGGTGGTTGCCTCGCCGCGCGGGGGCTTACGCGTGGCGTCCGCAGCCACGGTATATGTGCTCATGGTCCGTTACATGCTGGTCTTCAATGCAGCAGAGCAATCCCGACAAATGCCTCCACACCGTCCCTCCTTCGTCGCCGTGACGGGTCAAAATGCGTCGTCCTGTGGGTATTGTCATTCTGGAGTGGATACTTCCATATCCTTTGGTGCCTGGGCCTATTCCTTGTCGTGCGCAGACTATCAACAACTCCTGGACAAGGGTTGGCGAAGGTCAGGAAAGTATTTATACAAGCCGGACCTATCCACCACTTGCTGTCCACCATATACCATCAGGCTGGATGTGGGCAAGTTCAGCCCTTCAAAAGGTCACAAGAAAGTCGTGAAGAAGGTGCGAAAGTGGATAGCTGACGGTGCCGGGGAGAAACGGCGACCCGGCCCATCAACCACCAGTACCGTGGAAGGGGCGCTGGAGGAGCTTGCCGAAAGGGATGAGGACTGGGAGGATGAAGATGAGGAACTTGTAGACATTACGGAGGAAGAGGCGGGGAGCACAGGGGTAGACCTCGTTCCTCGTAGCGAGTCGGATGCACCAATCCCCACCGAACAGGTAGAGGAACCTGCGCGGCCACCACCTCCCGCACCGCAGGTGCTACCAGCTGGTCAGAGTGGAAGCCATGTGATTGCTAACGAGCCAAATGTGGATGTTACAAGTTTGGATTCAAGCAAGAGGTGAGCATTCCTCAGGAATCCTTCGTAATCTGTTGCGATGCACGACGTTTCCTTAGTGTCAGACTTTGGTAGACCACATACCGCACCATTTGGGAAAAACCATGATCTGCCGGCTGGAAAGAGACAAAAGGGGGCGAAGCCGCCAAAACAGGGTCTTCAAGGCGGCCAAGCAAGTGCGCCCCAAGATTTCATAGCTGTCATCCAGGACGCGGAAAAGTACTCTGGGAACCCGAAAGGTCACAAGCTAAAGGTGAGTAAACGAAATTCGGAAAGGGGAAGTCAATTATGAGCACTGTTTACTCAAGCATCTCTGTCAGGTTGTACTTGAACGCGCATCATACCAAGAGGAAACGTATCAGCTTTTCCGAAAATACCAGATTGCTGTTCATAAAGATCCTCCGGGAAAGCTTTCGCCTCAGAAGTACAAACAATTTCTTGTTGATACGCCATTAGTGGTATAACTCCTCCGCACACTTCCGGTCATACCCAGTATGTCACTCACGGATGCAGTCTCCATTTAGTTCGAGCCACCCCAAATTCCCAACACGCCAGGCTACGGCTCTTTCCACCAAAAGTACTACGCAGACGGAAAACTCATCGCCGTCGGGGTGATTGACATTCTACCGCTTTGCGTGTCGTCAGTCTACTTCATGTACGACCCGGATTACGGGTTCCTATCACTTGGAGTGTATAGCGCTCTGAGAGAGATTGCATTCACGAAATTACTACATAACGGGTTGCCGGAACTGAAGTATTACTATATGGGTGAGTTTTAGGAGTTCGTCCTGATGATTTCTTGTCCATGCGCTTTCCCTTGACGATTTTACCAGGGTTCTACATCCATTCATGCGCAAAGATGAGATATAAGGCACATTACAAGCCTTCCGATCTCGCTTGTCCGGTAGAAATTTGGTGTTTTGGTACTTTGCTTGTGTCCTTTGGTCTTATTCTCAACATTTGAACATTTGAACCCCACCGAAAATGCAGCAAACATTTGTTTGGGTTCCGGCCGAGAAAGCACAACTGGTTCTGGATCAGCACAAGAGGGCTACTTTGGTGCACTTGGCGGACGGAAACAGTGAAACTGCAACGTCTACTCCGCCTTCATCTTATGTTTTACCTTCAGCCGATGGAGTGAGCGACGCAGAGGTTGGCTCATTGATGTCATACAATGACGGAAATATATTGCACTTTCGGGTGTGTGAGTTCTCGAGAACGTTGGCAAAATCTTCCTCCAGTTGCTGATGCTGGTGCTCTTTCCGCATATCCAGCTTTCGGAAGCATTCAGGGAGTCGAAGACCGAAGTCAAGCAATTATACGCCCTCGTGGGACCGGATTTAGCTAGAAGAATGGTCATTGTAGCATAGTGCGGGATCCCTTACAAATCAGTTGCATTTTGCTGGCGATGTTCATATTCAAAATTCTGTACAAAAACAAGGTTACACTTAGGTACATCATACGGCGTATATTGACAGGGAAGTACAGTTGCCAGTTGACAGGGAATCAAGGATGTGAGAGCGTTAGACTCATTGTGACGGTCCATTGTACGTGGAGAGTCCTGCAACAGACGCGCCTCCTGCGATTTGGTTAGTCCTGGAAAATTCGGAAAGTTAAGACATTGCTCAGTCGATATTTGTGAATGACCGCATCACCGCTTACTCTTCGGCATCCTCTTTCACCCGGTAAATGGTGATCTGTGAGAACAAGGTTGCGTCTGTACGTCAAACAGCGTGGTGCGACAGCAGGAATGCAAACTTCATGAATGGTACCTCTTGCTGTTTGAAATATCTGCGGTTTTCCTCATCTACGAGGACGAGGTTCAAATAATAGCGTGTAGAGAACTTCTTGTTCACGTCCCGATATGTCGGCGTCAGCTCGAAGCCGCTCAGGAATAAGCGAATTGGTATCGTCTCCCCTGCAACCAACCAGTGCATCAACATCGAGGTCCTGTGCATTGCAATGCCCTGCATTTCCCGCCTACCTCGCACCGGTGCCCCATCCATGATTTCAAACTTTGTTATTGTCTCGCTCTCGTTGAACTGATTTGGCGCTGATCAAATGGAAATGAGAACTTCCCGGCTAGCAGTCCTTCGCATGGACCAACATGCCTACCCGCCCCAGTTGTTTCCCGCCGAATGATCGAAAGCTCCATATGCTTGATTTTGATTCTAACCAGTAGAAAGTAAATCTTTCCCACAATGACGTCCCGCAAATGGTATCTGCAAGTCATTCCGTCAGCCGAGAATCATTTCCACGCAATAATGACTTCCCCCGTACTTTGATTTGTTGTACTCAAACTCAATGTGCAGACAATCCTCGATTCCCACTTCCATTTTGATGGAGTTGTTTACTTCGGGCGGCATGCGATAGGAATATACCCACACATCTTTCTCCTTGATAATATCCGACAGCCGCCGTGAGATGGTGACGCGGACAAAGTACCTAGGGCGGGAGGTGATATTGGAAAATTTCGAAACCGCTCAGGAGCCCGAAACCAAACAACCCGTACCTTAACTTGACATTGATCCCAAAGTAGCTCTCATACTGCTTTTCCACATTTTTGAACTCAAAATCAAAGGACGCGCTCTGTCGCAGATCACCGGGTGCCGCAAGTTCCTGTGCAAGCGATGAAAACTCGTAGTGATTGCCTCTGTCATAGAAGAGCTCTGGATGTGGAAATATGGATAAAACATCGTCAGCATCCCATTGTCGCTCCTGGCCATGGTGGTGTCAAAGACGCTCATGCATACCGATATGGCCAACCCATTCTATTTTTATTCCCTGGTGCTCAACCTTTTTCCCATCCCTCACACGAATGAGCACCTAGCGAAAGTCCCATCCGGTCAACCAAGGAATTTCATATATGGTTCCTTCACAAGAAAGAGCAGTCGCGTCTGATGGTCTGCACCTTTCCCTTAACCGACTCTCCGTCGAAATAAAGCGGATGCTTGGCCTTCTTGTCCTTGTCCACCTTCACCTCCACCAACTTTCTCTTGTCTTCCCCATCTAATACGACTTCAATGTCAGCTGATGTGCCTAGGCCGAAAAGGCTCTACACAATTACAATAGGGTAGTCGAGCCACAGTCAACAGATGTCTTCCCGTAAGAGTCAAACTGCCGACAGGGCCATATCTTACCGCCATGACGGGTTAAAACACTAAGGGAGACGTGTGCTCGTTGCGCTCGGGAGCAGGGGGAGGAGTCCGTTACAGGAGCCGGGGGACAGGAAGCTGCAGGAAGTTTTGGGTCGATGGAACGGCAAACGCGTGGTAGAAGTGTTGACGACCTGGGCTGAGTTTGTTCCCATGGTGGAGGTGAAACGCGTCGCGTCCCGGCTCGTCGCAAAGACGTTCGCGTTCAGAAAACAGACTCCCAGAAGAAGACCATCGTCCTTCGACACAAATCATGCTACCAGAATCGCTAGCGCTGTACATCTCCATCAGGCGCCTCCACAGGAGATTGCCAAAAGGTAAACTCACCTCTTGGATTTTCTTCACTGCTTCTTGACTGTGCCATTGCGTTATTTCAACGGACGCTTGTTCGACAGACCTCCGCGAACTGGGCAACCACTACCTCAAATCGGAGTTTGATCGCCACCGTAAGGCAGAGGCTGTTTATATACCACCTTTTCTCCGGGAATGGAAGCAATACAGGGATATGCTTACTGCGCAGGTGGAGTTGCAGCAGCCTGGGACGGGTGAGGGAAAAGGGGGGGTGGAGGTGGGCAGCAACGGGGTACGAATAGGGAAAAAGTTGGATTCGCAGCTGCTCAATCAGTTGACGGATGCGCAAATTGGTAGGTGGATTGATTTCGTGCTGTGCACGTTCGTGGGAGCTCATGGATTGACTTTGTCGATTCTTTGAAGGACAACTTTACGAATTGCGAGAAGCAGCAAAGAATCCTCAGCAACCAGATTCCAACAAGCAGTCATGACCTCTATTCGGGCCAGGGGAGTGAGGTGAAGCGGTACTGGTTACATTGGGAAGGCCAGGAGCGATGTGCATTGCATCTAATGACCAATATATTCATCATCATCACCCGTTTTGTTGACGGCACTGGAAACAGGGTGAATGAAAGCCTCAATCAATGTCATCGCGGGTCCCAGGAAAGACGTAGGTGAACAACTAGCTTTGTGCCGGTATCAGGTTTCAATCTCACTGCTACTGTTCCCCCGTTCTGTGGCCAATCAGCCTGATCACTTTTGTATTGACCCAACCTTCTTCTCTAAAGATACGACCCAATCCCAAGTCCATTCCCCATCTAGACCCGCTTCCTCCGCGTGTCTCAAAGACGCCGTGAATCTTTCGATCCCGATCCACCATCGAGCCCATTTCTTGCCGGTAAAATATTTGCATGACCGTAACCAGCTCTTAAAAGGGAGCTCCTTTTTGAATCCACCCCAGGAGCTAGTTGAGAATATGCCGGCGCTGAAAGCATCCTTAATAGATTTTCAAAAGCTTTACATTGTGTGTGTTGATTGTGTGAGGGACGGGGATTAATATGGGTTAGAGTGGGTATCCAAATGTGTTCGATTAAAGAAAACGGGGGGTTGGACTCCTTGTGGGGTTTTGGAGCTCCTCGGTTGCCAATATTTTCTTGTAAGTGAAACCCATTCTCCTGTCTGTCCACTCCCATCAACCGCACCCATTTGGATACCTATTCTAACCCCTCTCAAACATTCAACCTACAGGTGCTGTAGCGACCATCCTCATCCTCGTCCTCGCCGTATCCGAATTCAACGCAACGGATCGTGTACGACGTGTTTGACGACGACGCGGGTGTGGAGGGGTACCGTGGTCGAGACGCGTACGGCGCGGACGTCTTCGCCTCTTACGAGTTCTCCTTGGCGATTCTGTGGTGCCTATATTTTTTTATAGGTAAAACCTGTTGTCCTGTCCGTCTTGATCCACTGAACCCATTTGGATACCCACTCTAACCGTTATTCAACATATAGCCGAGTAGCCACATCGGCTCTGATTGGGTGTAATCAGGTCCGCTAGTATCGACAATGAGATGTTCACACGGTCTAGAATACGGATTCTGTCCTAGACAGGAATGCCGTCTGCAGTACCGCACATTGAAAGGAAAAGCCGTGGTACCGACTCCCTCCAACAGTCCGTCCAACGGGGATCCCGTCCAGACGCAAGCTTCCACCACGGCGACATCTACATCCCCAGAACAATTGTTATCAGATGAAGCATACGCACGATCTCTTGCAGAACAGCGAGATGCAGCTGGTATGGCATTGGCATTGCATTGTCGCTGTGATCCACCAATGTTTGGCAACTTACTGGTCCCTCCTTTTGTCTGATTGTTAGACATTGACTTTCGCCGGAAACGAGGGGCAACTTCCCCCCCAACCCGCGACGACAAGCATAACCTTGCAGTCGGAGAAAAGTACACCGTAACTGATCGCGGTGTGAGGCGGACTTTAACGCGACGCGCTATCGCGATAGAAAGTACTTCCGAGGAGGACGACGACGACGACGCGTTCGCTCCCGCCCCTCTATCATTCGCCAAGGGGTCCCGCAACAAGGTTGGAGTTCCTAGCCCTGATCACCCACCTAAAATCAAAAGACACAGAAAGACAAAAGCATGCGACAGATGCCACGCCAAGAAACATCGTTGCGAGGGTGGTTCAGGCCGGGCGTGCAACTTCTGCGCGCGTGCGGGACAGACGTGTACGTGGGATCGCGAGTCCAAGAAGCGCGGGCCGAAACGACGGGCGGGGGATGAAAGGGTGGGTGGTATAGGCGCTTCTCGTGTCAGCAAAAAGCCCCGCATCGCCGCGTCTGCGAACAAGGATGGCGCACCCAAACCCGCACCTAAGTCCGCACCTCAATCCACATCGAAGTCCGCACCTCGATCCACATCGAAATCCACATCGAAATCCACATCGAAATCCGCACCCGGATGTCAGGATCCATCCACCCAACCACCATCGGCTGACGATGCAATTCCATCCACCCAACCACCCGATGGTGATGGTGACGATGCAATTGCAACATTGCGGTCATCATCTCCCATGCACAGTGGAGACGAGTTTATCGGGCTGCGAAGTAAGTCTTCCTCTATTATGTTATTGTTGCTCTGGAGTGGAGGGAAACAATCCTCACCCCGTGTACTTCAGAAAAACAGCAGAAGTACCGCTGCCGCTGCGACGTACTCGATGGAGCAAAAGATAGACCAACTCACTTCCGGGCAAACGCGAAAGAAGGTCTGTTGCGTAACAAATCAACGGACGAACGAAAAGCCCTGAAACGCTCAATTCAAGCAAAAGTCACCGGAAGAGTGCCTCGCCGGTGGATACGTAAACAGCCGCCACCAAGGGGTGCGACAGCCACTACCCCGGACTCGTCTAATGTGGAACAACGTCCTGCCTTGAACAACAACACCCTGGAGCCCACACGACCCTCTAGATTGGCGGCGAGTGAGGTGCAAAAAGGGGTCAAGAAGAATGAAAAATTTATCATAAAAGTTGGGTTTGTTAAGATCGTAAAGAGTCCGGAACTGGGCGCGGTGATAAGAGACACTGTAGAGAGGTAAGCTTTATTGTCTTGGGTTTGTCATATTCTTACTCTATTCTGACCAGTCTGAACTATCTGTTTCAAGGTACAATGCAATAACTTATGAAGGGCTCAAACTTTTGAGTTTGTATGCAATCCAACGAGGGAAAGAGTACCCCCCCTTCGACCGCGATGACGGAGAGAAGCTGATTCGACAATGTTTTTACGCTGTCTCTGTAAAGGACGGGCAACAGGTGCCGTCGAAGCCCGGCGACAGCAGACTGCAGAATGTTTTGGAGATTTACAAAACGGCACGGCCTCCTGAACTACCTTGGACGTCACGAGTCGCTCTGCATGGCTCCCTCGCGTACGCTGCTACCACCACAATGGCGAATATACGCCTGCATGTAGTCAGACACCTTGCGAAGCGCATCGTCAAATACGTGTGTGTCTCTGTCGCAAGGTTCCTGCACAACGCACCTGCATTTGAGGGAATGCTCGAGACAAAGGACTTGAGGAAAATCGCTGCTCGTTTAACGGCCACCCTAGTATACAACGAGAGACAAGCCTGGGTATTGGCAAAGGCAAGGGGGGAGGAACCCCCACCAGTACCCGAGTGGGTCCAACCTGACACCGTATACGAAATGCTCCGGCTACCACCAACGTCGCACGGAACGTCAACGAAGGGGGAGAAAGAGTTACTTGGCATGTTGGCGCGACATCCCGCCTTTCCACATGCGATCGTCACGGTCTTCAACTCGATTACCAAATGGATTCCCCATGAAGGGCTCCCAATCCAAAATGGCGGACAGACGAGACGACACCGCAGCTCAGACCGTCTGGATGAAATACTATTACGGTGTTCATCACCGCATGATTCGGGACATTGAGGAGTGGAATAGATCCGACCCTGAAGTGCGGCAACCCGACGATGGATCCGTCAAACCCCTTCCTCGAGCTTACTATAGCTGGGCAAAGCGAGAAGTCGATCAAATATGCACTCAACATAGAGAAGAGTGTCAAATCTCTAGGCGAGGTAAACGGCGCGCAACTTTGGCTCTGCTCGCATCTGTGAATAGCGGAAAGGAGATGAAAGATGAGATAATCCGTGGTATGTTTTGTGGGGCCGCCCTCACATGCAGCGCATGATCATTGAGGAACTGAAATCTGTACCCGCAAAACAATAGGGAACAGCAGAGGGATCAAGAAACGCTCAAATAGGAGAGGTCGCATACCTGAGGCCATACTCCCCTACTTGAAAGAAACGGCACGTGCGGCCATCCTCCAGTTGCAAAATAAGAGCTTTGTGCCCGCAACTCGTCAGGGTCCAACGGGTCGAAACCCATCCGGCCTATGGTCTCTTTTACCTCATCCCTCTCTGACCCCACGTCACATGGCCATCGACACCAGCGCACTGGTCGATCTGTATAGATTAGTGGACGATTCTCGTGGTAAGGCGTGGGGAGATGCGGCCCTGAGTGCCCGTCGTGGAGTGTGGCAAGCAGCGTTTCACTTGCATCTGGTCAAGGGGGTGCAGTTTCCTGATTTGGAGCAGTGGTGAGTAGCAAGGTTTTGCTCAATGACGCATTCCTGGCCTGGCACTCATCAGTGGTCCCATTTGCAGGTTTCAGCGAAAAACTTCAAGGGATTTTTCGTATTTCATGCAAACGGACGGTGTCGGGTGCTCCTTTGTATGCAATCGCATACGGACGAAAAAAGAAGATAGTCAACGTCCCGCGACCGTCCGATTCGGGAAAGACACGATATTCCGCGCAATTGATCCGGGAGAGACGGACGTGATCTCCGGCTACGCACCCATACTGGATTTCTCCAACGACAGGCGCAATGGTGCCAGTGCCTCGACTGTGCCCACATTCCAACCTGATTTCGATATCGAATCGATTCATAGTCGGTATTGCGATAAGAAGCAACAACGTTGGGCAAAAGGCAAAGCTGGTGCGGAGAGGACGTTCAATCTGTCGGGGAGGGAATGGCGACATTTGGCTGGCATTTCTCAAACGGATAGCCAACGGGACATTCGGGCAAGGAAGCTACTAAGCGAAGAGGGAGTGGACATGCCCGCCATCACCTCCTCCATCACAACCTTCAAAACCGTCAAAGTTGAGGTTTATGTTGAGCATGTGCGAACCGCCCTCTCCCACATGGGAACCATGCGACGCTTTCATTCGATAGAGAGTGTCTGAAGGTTTTACAAATTCCGACAACGGCAAAGGCCCCTTTTGCAGATGGTTAACAGGGTGAAGGGGGCTGGTAACGAACGACTGGCGAAATCAAAGATTGTAGTGGCATTCGGGAATGGCCAATTTGGCCACAGCGGTCGGAAGGGTTCGCGAGGTGCTCCCATCGAGACCTTCAAAAAGTTTCTTGACCGGCACGTCACTCTCGTTCTCGTAGATGAATACCGCACCTCCAAGGTGTGTTCCAAGTGCAACATCGAATGTTGCTCTAAGCTAGACATAGGAGACGAAGAGGACGCGGAGGAGCTGGCTGCATGCGTAGCAAACACCATATATGTTGAGGGGGAAGGGGACGAGATCGCGGAATCGTTTATGGAAGAAGGGTATGAGGAGGAGGACGAGGAGGGGGAGGAGGCCGACGGAACTGTGTCGGAGCGCCAGTCTGATCCATCAACAATACCAAAACCGACAACATGGTAGGCGTCATTGAGTGTTCAGGGATACCAGAGACTGTTACTGAGTCTGCTTGCATTCTGTTTCCACAGGGACGTGGAGCCCGTGTACATCTTTGACACAATCGGCAAAGAGCGGACGAAAGGTGCCCCCATCCACGCAGTCAGACATTGCAAAAAATGCAGGACAACGTGGAATCGTGACACCAACGCCGCACGAAACATAGCCTACCTGTTCTGGTACGAGCGTTGCCGCGGACCCGGTCGACGGCCTTTTCCTTTTCGTCGTAAACGAAAAGTGTCGGCAACGGTCGAGGATACAAACTTGTTGGGGCGTGCAAATGGAACCGCACCCACTGTAACATAGGTTAAAAGGGAGCCCGATGATAAAAAAATATATTGCTATATTGCTAAAATTTGGGTGTGAGGAGGTGTATGGGCGAAGCAGAAAAAAAGCTGGTTTCGCTGGTCGGTGTTGCATTTTTCGGTGGATTGGATTGGAAGCATGAATGCATTTTACTGTGATTGTCCGCAGTCTTCAACATGATTGCTTTTCCATAGTGGATACCCATCATCTGCGCCACCCAGCGAAACACGCGTCATAGATGAAGATGACCGACCGATGTGAAGGGGGGAACATGGAAACCGAGGCGGCGATTGAAGGGTTCAATGCTGCGCTCGGCAAGAAGCTGATCGCCGATCTCTCTCATGCGTTCGATCTTCGGCAGATCGGATGCTCTTAAACTTTTTATAGTGCCTGAGCGGTATCATCTTTGTTTCAATTTTGTTTAACAAGGACAATGAGGCAGAGACCTTCTCACCAACGTGGTGCTTCGGGATGATGAGGAAATGGTATCGTGCGGAAGGGGAAATGTCATTAAAAGCAACATATTCGTCGTCCTGCATTGCTTGTATGGTGGGAAATTAGCCCCGCTTGAGTTGTGAATCTGTCGTGTGAAGACATATTGCGTTATCCATAGATAGATGAACCTCGTAAACAAGCTTTCCGGTTGTGGGTCCCTCCTCTATGATGTGACAAAAAATGCATTTGGTTCCAGGAATTTCTCCCCCGTTTCGCATATTCATGAGCTGCGTTTCCTCCTTTACAGTGTCGCATCCACATATTGAGGACATCAAAGGCGGTAGGGGGACTTCTAGGCAGAAAATTGCGCGGAGAATTCCGAGCTCGGTGCGATCAAATTGGAAGAACGAAGTGGCGATGAGAAGGCCGAGGGCTGATGTGAATAGGATTATGAGGGTGGAAGTGTGCTGACCAGCTTTGCCTCGGCGAGGAGTAGGGGTGCTGCGATAACGACGGCTGTGCATTGCCTCGCGTCGCGTGTTCTTCAAGTGGGAGCAGAGTTGTCTGCGAGAAGTGTCCGCCCGCGCCGTTAGATGGGATCATCAGGGTACCATGGGGTGGCTTGTGTAAATCTTCTCAAGGTATCCTGAAAGCCGGGCATTACTTCGAAAATTATAACAATGTTTTGATTCCTTGCTAACGACTTCGAAACAGAATTGTTGCTGTTTTATTTACAAGGAAGATGCTAATTGCAATAGAATCAAGGTAGAAATCGGCAAAATAAGGGAATCTACTCTTCCTCGGCATCCCCTCGCAAAGACTCCTTCACTTTTCGGCCACCTTGCACCTCGTGCTTCAGCGCCCTCTCTTTCACCTTCCTCATCAATCCAATCTGCTTCTTCCTAAATCTCATACCCGCGATAGGCGCTTCATCAGCACTCCCAACATCATCCGTCCCATCCGTATCCTCTGCTCCGCTCTCATCTTCGCGCCGTCCCCGCAAAGTCTCTCGTCCTACAACCAAAGGCGACGCTGATCTCCCGGATGGTTTCACCACCGCCTTCCCAGCCTCCTGGCCATACCGTCTGGCGATATATTTAACGAAAGTTGAGTCACCCGCGTTCCACCGCTTCTTGAACGTCGATTCAATTCGATGGTTATCGAGAGCCGCGATCCGACTGAAAAAGAGTCTTGCTTCGGTGCGCAAATTTTCAGTGTCAATGTTTGAAGACACGGAGCGGTTGGACCGTTCCGAGCGGTTGGAACGGTCGGATCTGTTATCCGCGGTGGCGGGCGCCTCGAGAAAGGCGCTGTACCGCCCTCGAGGATTGTCCTCGTCCGAGTCCTGAGGGACATCCTCGTCATCTGATGTGTAGAATTCGGCTTTTTCGCGTGCCGATGCAACGTCACCGTAATCCTGCTCTTCGTCGCTGATCTCACTCGCGGTTTCTTCCAACATACCAGCGTCACCGCCCCCTCCCATAAGCACGGCCAATTTTCCCGAATCAATCAATGGGTGGAATGAGGTGGGGAGCTGATCGGGCAGCTCGGTGTTGCCCTCCAAGTCCAGAACTTCAAGGTCTTGGAGGTCGGAGAGACTGTTTGGGATGGACTGGATTCGATTTTGCGAAAAATCGAGGTATGCAAGGTGCGGGTACTGCGATGGCAGATTGGAAGGAATCGTCGTAAATTTGTTGTTGCCCCTGGATATTGTGATAAGTTAAAGTTATGAAACAAAAATACCACCATGCTCGTAGCGACACTTACAGTAAGAGAGCTGTCAAGTTCAATTTGATCGCATCGACCGGCAGTTGAGCGATGCCCACACCCCTCAAATCAAGCAGACCAGTTTTGCGGGCTTCTGCCAGCCTCTGTCTAACCGTCGGTGTGTCCTCAGCGGGGTCCGCACGGGATTTCTGGGTGGCAGCAAACGTTGCCTGATTGAAACAGACCTCAACTTAACAAAGAGGAAGTCGGTGCAGTTATGGTCTGAAGACACTGACCTTTGAGCGAGTTGTTCGTTGGCCCGTGCGTGCTCTTGTGCTGTGCATAGCTTGTCTGAACAACAGAACAAATTCGGGGGACTTGAAACTAGAGTGAAAAAACAAAGCCAAAAAGAATGGACTGGTGGAGAACTCCTTTATGTTTGTGTGATGAAGGAAGGAGGGCAGGTGAGTGGAGGTGGCGCGGTTTGACGCGCGCGTTGATGACGCGGACCTCTCGTACCTTCGATTCCAAAAAATACTGAAACCACCTCTCCACCGCTTATACAATTCAAAACGCCGTCACTCAATCACAATTCAAAAACACAACATTGCCGACAATTCATATGTTCTCCTTCCTTTCATCAACCTGGAACGCCCTCAGCTACTCGTCCCCAGACGACTTTTCAGACTCCGAACAACAAGGCTATGTTTCTTCAACCAGCCTGACCGACGACTCTGATTCGGACGGATCCCTCGACAGTCTTGGGGGCTTGGAGGAACTCGACCTTGTTAAGAGAATTTTGGATGAAGTGGAGGATGGGATCGATTGGCAGCATCCTTATGAACCCGGAAGAAACTGGTCCGAGGGGATGCCCTCCTTGTTCCTCTCAGAGGTTCTGGTGGGACGGGAGGAGAAGGAAAAGCTGAAGCATGATGGTGGGTTAGGAAGGGAGATACCAGTTTCAGAGCATGTTTCCTGTGGGCAACTTGGAGTCCGTTTAAGGGCGAGCGGTTCCTGATTTTGTTCGCTGCCAGTGCTTCGTGCGCGTTTAGGGGAGCTGGTGTTTGCTCGTGAATTTGCGCGAGCTTATGGGAAAAACGCCGTTGGAATTACTGCCACACCCCTCGCACAAATTGCCAAAGGAGATACATCTTTCCGAAGCGCAAAGCCAGGGGATCCGCGGCGAAATTACTCTTCCATAGAAATACCTGGGCCGGGAATCATGCCACCACTCACCCGAGCTATTTATGTGCGCATGGTGCGCGAAATGCCAATTTTTGGTGGGCAGGGAGAGAACTTTATCAAGGAATTGGATAAGGTGGTGGAGACAGTATTTATAGATTTTGTTGCGAAATGGATGAGAGCCACCAAATTTGACGTGCTGGTGAGCTGAAAACTCCAGAAAAGCTGATAGTCAGTATTTGCCCGGCTTTTTAACGTGCCTGTGCATTTTTAACTAAAGGGGTTTACACGCTTTTATGGCTCGCTGCTATCCCACATAAAGAATGAAGTCTGGTGCGATGGAAAGAATGGGCCTACCCCAACTGAGCTGTACCCTGCTCTTTTAGCATGGCAACGGGCCGCGCAACCAGGCGGGGGATCCTTCCGCTTGTCCAAGCGTCATCGCCGCCTCGATGGTTCTCTAGATGACGAACGCCTTCTGCGCTACAGAGAAGAAAAGATGTCCCGATTTATAAATGCCTGGCGGGTTTTCCTCAAGAGCGCAGTGGTGTGCCTTCGAGACTTGAAGGAAGCACGGCTCCTTGATTCAGGAGACGATGATCAGGATTACGCATACGCAGAAGCTCTCCTCGGGAAGATTAGGGAAGCTCCCACCATCTACAATATGTCAGACATATATCAGGATTGTTTTGAAGCTATATTGGATGTCCTCGCTAATATGATTGACTGCATCCTGGTATGGAGCACACACGAAGCTCGCCGTATGCATACAGCCGTGTTGACCATCCTTTCACAGGATGACCAAGAATGGCGACATAAATTTGAGTCCATTGTCAACAAGCTTCCCCTCAATTTCATCTTGGCCACGATGCGCATTGTGAATCCGTAAGTGCCATCCCTCTGAAGGCCCCACATATGGTAATTAAATTCACCAAAAATCAAACCTTATAGCATACCCTTCATGAACCGAGTGATCCGCATTTTCTGCTGGAAACCTCCCGGCGGCTACTATTCTCTCCTCCAACGCATCGGAGCCCTGATCACATCTCTTTCCAAAACCGAAACCGCGCTCGCCGCGTTCCATCCGCGCATAAAAGTCAATCGCCGCGCCGCCATCGACGCGGCTGTGGCGGAAGCGTACGAGTCGGGCGATTTTACAAGCCATGATTCGGCCGATCGTGTTTTGACGCTGCTAGCAGAGTATGCAACCCTCGAGAACGTGTCTGATCTCGAAGTTGCCTACACCAAGCTCGCTATCCGGAAGAGAGAGAAGCTAGTATTTATCGAGGCCTTGGGGAGCGAGGACGTGTCAAAGTTTGTGGTGATGGTGTGCAGCGTACTACCGCCAATCCTGAGTGAGATATGGGAGGTAAGGATGTTCGAAGCTCCGACTCGTCCATGGTTCCTGCATCTCACTATTCACGGCACGCATACCCGCATCTCCGAAAAAGTGCACAGATTTTGCCACCCTCCTCAGTAATTTCTTCGACACCATCCGCTCGGTCCTCGGCGCTCTCTCTCCATACGACAAATACCCCCGCAATACCATCCCACCCTCCACCGTTCCCGAAACTGTTACCAAAAATGTCGCAGAAGCTCTCATCCCCTTTTTTGAAGCTTTCTACTCCTTCCTTCACACTCTTTCCACTCACAAGCCGAAAGGTCCTGCAGGCCTGCACGCCATGATCGACTGGGTGATTCGTCAGTCAATCGGATCTTCCAAAGAACTGGAAACGGGTCCCAACACCCAAAACAGAGCCTCCCTCATGGATTTGGCCAAAGATGTGCAAAACGTCGACCCGCGTGTGTGGCAGGAGGTGGAGATGGTGATTGAGCTAATGGAACGTGGGGTGGATGAGAGGCTGTGGCCCGAGATGCCCCTGTTGTGCGGAGATTTGTTGAAAATCAATATGGGAGATGCGGTGAGGGAATTTGTGGGGGACGGTGGGGTTGACGAGCAGTATGGGGGCCGCAGTGTGGTGCTACCAAAGAGCAGCGCAGAACCGTTGGAGATTGATGATGTGGAATAACGATGAGATCAAACCGTGTGGATGGTCCGCTACGGTTTGTTTGCTAGTACAGTACACAAATGTTTTCTCAACCCTTACCTAGGTTTGCAAGGGCGCGTGCCCACCATTTCTAAACCTTTGTTAGCACGGCATACGCATACCCCTTTTCAAGGTAAACGCGTGCCCCTTCACCAACTTTTGCTTAACCCCTCCCCAGCGAAAGTATGCGACCCAAACGGATGCAAGCAACACCAAATGCTAGCAACACTGAAGGGAAGGGAACGCAGGGGAAACAAATACAAAATGTGGAAATGTGGCAAGCCAAACGGATGGAAATGAGATGATGCGAAAGAAACCGATGCGTGCAAAGCCAAGGCCACATTATGTAGACGACTTTTTGAAGTGCGACGCGTGGATACCCGGCTTGAAGGTGGTCCACTGATACCAACGCGTCCGTTGCGAGGAAACCATGGTAACGCTTGGAGCTTCCTCGTCGGCTTTTTCCAGCTTTCTCTGCTGCATTCCTACCCTCCAACCCTAAGTCTGGAAGGTAAGATTTGCGTCACATACTTTCCCAAACCTTAGGTGCTTTTGGGAAGCCAGATGGAGCCCATCTCCGCAATGATGAAACAAAAAACCAAAATTCAGAATCGCTACTCGTAACCCTTTCGGGGTATTGACGTTTTTACTGGTGCTGAGCGGGTTGGCAAGGAACCAGTTGGGACAAATTGGTGTCCGAAACTTCTGCTAATTTATGTCCTCCCCCGGCTGTAGACCCGATGGTTGGCACCGAGGATAAAAGTGCTCAGCAGACCAAAGCGTCATACAGGGAGTACTTTATGTGGAAAATTGATAGAACAGAGATACTGTACTTGAATCTGGATATTGTGATTCCCTTTCGGACTTTGAGCCTGAGTGCTGGCGGGAATGTATGTTTTTCAAAAATTTGAAGCGATATGCGGCCCCAATGTCCACAAATGCAGTTTCGCAGCCGTCACCCACCATTGAAGGCTCGAGCGGTGTCCGTTGTATATACCGGTAGTGGATGGTTGGAGGTGGGGTGAGAATACCAAGTGCGAGAATACCTAGTGCAAGGAAAGAAGCCCCAATACCAAGAGGATGCGTGCTTTGCTACATCACCCTGAGGTTCTAAGAACTTTTACTCGGACAAAAACAATATCGGGTGCAAATAAAACTCTTTTCGTTCATACAAGCGCGACACCTCAATACAAACGTTCGAAAACACCTATACAAGATTCCTACAACTCCCTTCCGACCAGTTTTTTTCCCAGCTCTAACCCCATTAAATAGACCATGAATGAGGCACAAACCAAAATAATATGTACATGCAAAGGTTTTCACGGGGTTCGACGGCCCATCATCTCAGCCCATTATCCATCATCTCCTATCTTTTGCTATCAAACACATCTACTCCAAAAAGGTTATAAGGAAATGGACCATCCGATATCGAAAAGGTGGTCGAGTAAATCAGGGGAGATTGCGGACGATTCGTTGGAAGAGGTCGAGGTTGCATCGTTTTCCGTCGCTGAAGCAGCCGTCGTGTCGCACCCGAGCGCGGCCGCTGATCGACCAGATACATTCCCCCATTCTGAATCCCTTCCCCCGCTCCCCAAATCCAAATCCTGGACACTGGCCAAATCAACGGCAGAGTCCGTATCGTTTTCTTTGTGTGGCGCGTAACGCCAAGACTCGTGTGGAGAGTTTGGGGTTTCGGCGTCAAGCCAGGGGTTGTCCATCAAGTCCTCCTCCTCCACACCCCAACTGGACAACTGTCCCTCCACCAGCGCTTCCTTTCTACGGTCGAGGGAAGCTGTGCGCTCGCCCACCATAGGAACAGGAGGCTTTCGCGCGGGACCAGCCTCCACCTCCACGGTTTCCACCTCATCTATCAGCTCCTCCGTCACCCACGACGACACCAGAGTAGGGCCCCTCGCAACCTCTCCCATACTCGCCAAAGCTCTTGCCCGGTCCTCCTCGAATTTCGTCCACTTCTCGCGCAGCGTAGCCATCAGGTTTTGCATGAGAACTATTTTGCGAAAACATATCGCATCACGTCCATCGTCGCGTGAGAACTCGCGGTTGAGTTTCTGAGCACTGAGAGTTGCTAGGTGGATCGGAAAGAGTTCAGAAAATAAATTTGGTCTGGTCGAGGGCGAGGGGGGGGAAGACGGCGGAGGAGGGATTGTGACGATAAAGCGGTGAGGAGGCGATGAAGGAGAGTCAGGGGGAGTCGGCAGAGGCAAGTCGGGAGGTTGCGCTGAAGCAATGAGGGTTGCAGTCATGCTGTAATAGGGAGTCTGCCCCTGTCAAAGACGGCGTTGAGAGGACGGCCAGGTGTTATGGTGCCAATGTATCAGCGCTGAGGGAGTGCCCCGTAATTGAGGGGTTCTAGAGTGTGGCCGACTGCCTTTGTTTTTTTTTCTTCTCGATAAGGATGAGGTGTGCAGGGATTTCTTGTGTGCTGTGGTGGTAGGTGAGGGTGGTGGTGGTGGTGGGATTCGTCTGCCATGCGTGGAGTTGAGCTGTCGAGCTGACGCCCCCCCCTCACCAAACGGGTCTTTTGCTCAGCAGCTTGTTCCGAAAGTGTCCGACAGGTTCGGACACGCCTAAATTTTCCACCACCTTCTTCTGCGATAGACATCCACTCCATCTGACAGCATCTGCGCATTGCGGAAATCGTTGGAAAAGCATGGCTATCTGCACAAACAAGGGGTGCGGCAAGAATTTTGAGGACGCAGACAACCACGACACGGCTTGCGAATACCACTCCGGAGCTCCCGTATTTCACGAGGGTCTGAAGGTTCATTTAATCCTTGCAACTGCCTTCGTTCGCTTAATTGTGTCGTCAGCATTCCATCAACCAATAATCCCTCTTGAAAACAGAGTTGGTCTTGCTGTACCAAGAAGGTTGTTGATTTTGATGACTTCTTGAAGGTTAGGTGCCAGCAACACTTCAGGAGCAGTGTGCGACAGACCATGTTAAAGCCGACTTGACAACCAAGTAGATCCCCGGCTGCACCGTCGGCCGCCATTCTACAGTGAGTCCCGCTGCTTCACCGCCCAAGCCCACCCAAGACACCCCCGTAGCTCCCACCGCGACCTCCGACGGAGTGGAAGTTTACGGCACCTCGACGTCTACTCCCCCAACTCCTGTCACTGCTTTCACCCCTAAGCCCGCCAGCTCTGAACCCGAAGTCAAAGAAGAAACGCTGCACGATCCGGCAGATGCATCCATCGAGGTTGGGACAAAGTGCAGGAGGAAGGGGTGCGGGAAGGAGTACACGGGGGAAGAGAGCAGGTCGGAAGAGTGCGTGTTCCATTCCGGGTCGGCGGTCTTTCACGAAGGAAGCAAGGTGTGTGTTCGTTATGATCATTTTTCGACCAGTTCAGAGGATCTAAAATATGAGAACGTCATTCAGGGATGGAGCTGCTGCTCTCGGAAAGTCCTGGAATTCGATGAATTTTTGAAGATCCAAGGCTGCAAAAAGGGTAAACACCGCTTCACAGACGTCAAAACCGACGCACCTGAAACCGTGCATTGCCGGCACGATTGGTACCAGACGCAGACGTCTGTCATCATTTCCGTGTTTGCCAAAAAGATCGACAAGGAAAATACCACTGTAGTATTTACGGAAAATGAACTCAAGGTGGATGTGAAATTCCAGGATGGGAAGGTGTTCAAGTTCCATACACCGCTATCGCAGGTTGGTTTGTGGTTTACTTTGTGGAGGCCTTGCCCGCCAGTTGACATCGTTACTGATCCTTTGCTTTTGAAAATCAAAACAGCCGATTGACCCTGCAAACTCCAAGTACGAAATGCTTTCGACCAAAATCGAAATCAACTTGAGAAAGGGGAATGGATTCAGTTGGGCCTCGATCGAACCGAAGGACGGAATCATGTCGTGGACGACTTTCGGGACAACGGGTGAGGGTTGGGTAATGATAAATTTGGCAAATGGAGCTCACATCTGACCCAGGCGCCATTCTCTCAGGAACGGTGGGGACGATCGGGGCGAAGGAAGCTGTGGTCGCCACTGACGCTCCGTTGCATCTCTTGAAGAAATAAGAGTAATAAATCCTACCACAAATCACGTTCAATTCCAACAGGTTTCTTTTACTGCACTTTGTACATTCTCGCCAACCTCTCCACGTCTTTTTCATTATAACCTGCCACTGACGATGCTGTTCGCAAATGGCTAATGATCTCTGATAGGGCTAGTGCATTTGGTTAAAATTAAATCCAAAAGTTCACAAGACACAATTCACGCACCAGATCTTTCCTTCTTTGAAAGAAACATGAGCGCCATGTCGAACCGCTGAACTGTGGCCAGATTAGCCAAAACGTGAAAAGCAGCGGCATATTCCTTGTTCCTGTGTGTTTCCTCTTAAGGAAATTCTGCCAAGTAATTTCTCTAAATTTCTATGCACAAGACTTACGCGATGTACCGATCCAGCAGCACCTGACTCATTTTGGTGAGATGCTGCGCTTCCATCGAGTTCTTGAATATCGTCGGGTATGTGGTTGGGGGTATGACCTTTTCCCCGAAACCCCAAAATTGTGTGAAAATCACCATTCCAGTCCGCCGTTGTATCCGATAACTAGTTACACCCACCTTCATGTACTCGTACACGGCGCTTACCTCACCCTTCATGCTTCGCCAATCACGCTCAAACTCGAACATGGTCTTTGGAGGCGTTCTTTTCCTTCCACCCATCGGGGATGTAGGCCTAAATGACGGTCTCAGGTCCGCGGAAGGAACTCGCGGGGGCAGTGCCGGCGAAGGACCAACAGCGGGTTTTGGTGACGTTGGCGGTGGGGTTTCAATCATCTCAATGACTCTCTTCACCGGGAGTGCTTTGACTGAGGCCGACTTGCCGGGATTTGCGGAGACGGAAGGTGGCTCAAGAGAAGGTTGCACAATATTTTTGGAAGTCACTTCAGTGATGGCTGACGGGCGTTGTTCTTTCCGCTTCAAAAGTTCTCCCTTAACCGCCTCAACATCCTCCCCGATTTCTTCAATTTCCAGTCGTCTGCGAATGGGTTTAGAGGTTGACGGTTTCTTTGTTTGGATCTCTTTTAGCAGGGGTTTGCCTTTCGCCTCCTCCTCTGCCTGGCATCCAAGCGACATCAACGTTTAGGGACGGTAAGAGAACATAACAGAGGTGAGGAAACTTGCCTTGTTTCGCAACAACTCGTACACTTTATTCAGATCCTCTTTCATCGACTTGTTTGCAGGCTCCAGAACCCCCGCCAGCTCCAAATCTTTGCTCGTCATGCGGACAAATCAGAACTGACGGTTCGTCAAATTAGAAATCCGACATGCCGCCATACCTCCTTTAGCCTCATCCAACTTCCCCAACTCTCTTCGTGCAATGCCTCTCCTCCACAAGGCTTTGACGTTTTTGGGATCCAAAGCAAGCCCGGTTGTGCAATCCGATTCGGCCTCCACGTAGCTACCAGCCAGGATACGCGTATCACTACGGTTTGACCACATGGGGATTCAACCGGAAACTTGTGGTCATCTCACTTGAAAAGCTTCAGATGCGCCATTGCCCGATTCACAGGTAAAACAGCATTGGTGGGGTCAAATTTCATGCTCTTGCCGTAACATGCAGCAGCGCGTTTGTAGTCGCCCTTTCTGAAAAATGCGTTGCCCTTCAAATAAATCACATTTCGAATCAGAGACCTGAAAAACGGACAATCGACCTATTTGGGTCAGGTTTCCTGAACCTTTTCTTTCTCAATCAACGATTTCTCGATGCGATCCACATCCGGGTCCGTCACCATTCCTCCTACAGTGTCAACGGAGTCCGGTGTGGGTTCCTTCGCCGGTTGCCCCTCAATTTCTTCCAATGCTTTGTCCTTTTCCCCACCCAGCACATCAGCGAACAACAAAAATGCAGGTTGAAGCACATGTGGAGAAACACATACCACATCAAACTTGTCCCAGCTACGGTAATCATATGCTTTTATCTTCTGAACCGGCTCTTTTTGTTCCGCCGTTGAACCCGTCGTGCCTCTTGCTGCACTGGCTGTGGCCGGCAAATCGCCACCTTTGCTCCTAATAGGAGGAAGGTCCTGCGAGGGTCAATGCATGTTTTGCGTTGAGAAGTGGTGTTAGAAGCGACGCATGCAACATACTGTTTGGCGCCAGGGTTTTGTCTTGGCTGCTTTGTCTTTCTGTTTGATGTCTTTTTCCCATGAGCTCAAGTCTCTTAGAAAGTCCTGTGTGGAGCTGAAGTCGTCAAGGGTATGCGTTTTAATATAGTTTGCCCCGGTCACAGCTCAATTCCGTACATTATATTCTTGAGCGTTCTGACGAATTTGATAGGGAGTGTGTAAAGGGTCCATTTTGAAGGGAAGAAGCGTATGCGAAAGCTCCAGAAGCCAACTGCTCAAGCAGCTCAAGCAGGCCAATCCGGTTACAACCATTTCACCGGAACGAGTCGACCCACATTTAGTCGGGCGCTCGTGTGAACACGGCGGTGTGTGTTGCACAAGGTATCCGCCCTTCGGCAGAATTCGCGACCTTTCAGCAAAATGACAAAACACCCACCAGACAGACCAGAACCCTTCGCAACGAACCCACCACATTAATCTCTTCCCCCCCGTTGCCTGCCTGCCTGTTGCCTGCCTACGTACTCTCCAATGTCTGACGAGAAACTTTCTCCTCTCGCCGACGCGACCTCCGGGGCGCTGGGCGCAGTGATGGCAAACATGGCCGTTTTCCCGCTTGACGTGTGAGTTCTTTGTTGTTTTGATCAACGAGTCTCTGATTTCCCTCCTGTTTTGCTGATAACAATCCTTATCATCTGGTCTTGACAAAATCAGCATCAAAACCCGACTCCAGGTTCAGTCCAAACAGCTTGCAGCCCTTCATCCAACCCAGCAATACGACTCTGCACTGGATGCCTTTATAAAAATCCTCCAAACCGAAGGTGTCGCAGGGTTGTATTCCGGTCTTGCCGCGGGCCTGTTTGGCACTGTGGCGAGCTCGTTTTCCTATTTCTACTTTTACTCCACGATCCGGGGCGCATACCACCGTCGATACCCGGGGGAAATCACAACGGCGATGGAGTTGTTACTAGGGGCAGTGGCTGGTGCTGCCAGTCAGTTGTGTACATTGCCGATTGCCGTGGTCACAACGAGGTTAGTTTAGATTTTCCGGTCTGATGTGCGGTCGCAAGCTCTTCTCTCTGTTTGTTGACTTTTGATGGGTGAATAATAGACAGCAAACTGCGCCAAAGCACGAGCAGCGTCCGTTTCTGGAGACGATGCTGCGGATCCGGCAAAAGGAGGGTGTCCAGGGTCTATGGAAAGGTCTGAAAGCCTCTTTGGTGCTTTGCGTGAACCCCGCTATCACATATGGAATGTTCGAGCGTTTGAAGAGGATCTGGCTCCAAAGAATGAACAATGTGGGAGGCAGGTTGACTCCCGGACAAACATTCATTGTTGGTGCTTTATCCAAAACTTTGGCGACGATTGTCACATGTAAGTTTGCCCCGCATACTATCCTCACCAGCGGTTCAAGAAAACCCTAAATTTGCTTGGACTGCAGATCCTTATATTATGGCAAAAGTCCGCATGCAATGGGCGCCTCCAAAGAGCGTCAGTGAGCTCTCAGAGAAAGACAGACAGCTTGTGACGTACAAAAGCTCTATTGATGTGCTAAAAAAGGTCTTGTCCACCGACGGTGTTCTTGGCTGGTACAAGGTTTGTGTGCACATTGCTGTAAACGATTGGCTCTGTCGGAGAGGCCTCACCCCACTGACTCGGCGTTTCCTGAACATTAGGGTATGCAAGCACAAATCACGAAAGCTGTATTTTGCCAGGCTATCCTTTTCGTCTGCAAGGATCAAATTGCAGTCTACACTCTGATGTTGTTCAGCTTGCTTTCGAAAAGGCAGCCTGTGGTCAAGCCGATTGCTTGAGCTGCTGACGGTGCATGGGTTGGGAGGGGAGTTGTCTGCCAAATCTTCGTCGGTGTATTTACTTTGTTCAAATTGTATCTCAGCACTTCTTAGAATCTACTCACATTCCTACCGTGCCTGTGATGCCGGTGTTCAGATTTCGGCTGGGCACATAGTTCGGGTGAACTGGAAATTTTGCAAGACATTACGTACATATGAAAGCATCCCACTGGCTCCTCCAGCTCTCAAGACCCAAAAAGGCCCCAATCATGAACCTTAACGCTACGCACAACCTCTCGAAAATTCTCCAATGCCGTCTCTGGCAACCCCATCCCCGCCCCAGACTCAGCCAACGCCTGCGCCGAACTGCTTGCCGGTCCCAGCGCGATCGGATAATTGTATGAAATAACCAAATCCGTCCGCACGTTCGCCAGGCGCAGGACGCACATGAAGATGTGCACGACGTTTCGTGTTAGGGGGTCGCGCTCCCGGAATTTGGTTATTTGCTGTTGGCCAGAGAGTAGGGAGATGTGTGTGTTCGGACTGGTGAAATCAAGAGAAGTGTCGGACATTTGATTAGAAAACAGGATTTTCCCCAGTTCGTCGAACATGAGAAACACGAATGTCAGCAGAAGACATACGGGAGGTGGGGCATGGTGGAAGCAGGGACATGTTCCACGGATATAATATTGCTTGCGTCCCGCGCATCGTTGTCGTCCGCCAGTTGCCAGAAATGAAAGCTGGCAGACGCCGAAGTAAGAATCAAACGCTCAAAATCAATAAATTAACTCCCAGATATTCACAAGACTACCTAGCAGCTTCTTCGGCCGTGGCATCAGCCATTTCCAACAATTCAATAATCAAACTCTGGTCTGTATTTTCATCCACAAATACTTCCTGGTTATCGGGAACTTCGCGAATATGGCTGTTGGGCGTTTGGCGGGTTATGAGCGACGCAGACGGAAATCAAAACACAAGCGTGGTATACCTCACATCCAAAAAGGAGGCGGGAAGGACTGCACTCATTGCTCCCCCATACAGGGGTTTTTCTACTGAGGTTGGAACCGTCATTGTGGGATAAATTACAGGAGCTTGCGAGTGCGAGCTTTTATTGGTGTGAGACTTGGTTTGAGAAGCGCAGTCGGCGCAGCACCTAGCCAAACTGCGCACTGCTGCGCGCTGCGCACCCACTGCGCACCCCATTTCGCTCTGAAGCAATTCTTCTTCCAACTAAGTTAATTCCAAGTTACGAAAGTCTGGCAGTGCAGTGCGACCACACAAGTTCAAAAAAATGCATAAGTAGGAAGTTGCTCGACCAGAACCGAACGCAACCATGAGGGTGAGTTGCGGCTTTTCGCGCGATTCAACGGCCAAAAACAACAAAGCTCGGCAAGACTGCCGGGTGTATGTGCCGCAAATGCAAACGAAGAAGGAAAAGAGTGTGCGGCACGATGCCCAGTTCTTTAGAATGGGAACTTTGCGAAGCGGGCGCAATATTAGATTTGAATAGGTCGAGTTGACAACAACTTCATCGGAAATGTGGCAACATTCATCATTGCCCAGTTGTTTTGTTTTGTTCGATCAACGGGTAACCGTCATCCCAAAACCTTAATTTTCACTTCCCCCAGATTTCTTCTGTACATTCCTATCGCCCGCACTAGAAAGAAACAGGAAAGCAAAAAATGCACTCTTCTCGCACCATCGAAGGATTCCTGCTATGTCTGCTTTCAATGACGGTATCCGCCATCGCAGAGCCAGCCGAACTCTTCAAAAATATGCT
>JADGKA010000058.1:0-47528 GCA_027604605.1 Borealophlyctis nickersoniae | reverse complement strand
GGACATGAGATCATTTTTTTTTTGCCTTCCTCCCCACCTTCCTGCGCATCATCATATACACAATTGCACGGTTTCACTTCTCACTGGCTCCACGGGTAACGCATGCCCGAAAAGGCCACATACGTGTCAGTCAGTTGCGTATCCATAGGCGCGGCTACCACCGTCCCTCTTCTAACCGACCCGACAGCGTCCAGTATAGTCCTTCACCATCCATCCCGCCGTCCGCTTGCTGAAGACTAAGGCATAACTATTGTAGGTCGACGTAACATACTATTACCGCACATACGTTTCTGGCACACTTTACTTACCTCTGTGGTTTCTCAACACGCGCGGGCTGCAGGTTGGTCGGGAAGCATCAAATTGTAAATTTGGTCTGGGTAGGCGAAGGGGAAAGGTTTACCCGGTTGGCAACCACTTTTTGTATTTCATTCCGGGTTCTTCTGAGGTGCAATTGTATTTCATTCCGTATGGATGCAGGTATCCTCCCTTTGCATTGGCGTACCAGTTGCCCCCGCTGCAACTTCTTTTCTGATACCACGCTATTTGGTTTGTGGGGTTCAACCGCGCGGCTGCAGTAAGTGGGAACGCCCTAAGATTGTACTGTAAAGTTAAGGGATGGTGCGAAACGCATTTTTTTTGGTGAGGACATGGCCCGAGTGTGTGGTGTTAATTGTATTCCTTTTTTCTTGTGGACACGAAAATCCGACCCTCGAAACCATCAAAAACGAAAAAAGCGACAAAAAAAAAGTTTAGAGTTCCTCAAGTTATCAATCAGCTACATTCATCAATGTACCGCTGAAGCGTTTCCCGTTTCTCAGCCAACGTTTCATACCGCTCAACCTGAAACGCAAACCCCACCACCCTCCTCCCTCTATTCCTCCGTCTCCCAAACCAAAACATCGTCCCTTCTCCATGCCCCACCCGCGTCGTCGCCAGCCTATTGTTGTCGCCTTCTTGGGGTGCTTGGGTTTGGCGGTACTTTAAATCTGAAATGGAGATGCGGAAGGGTTCGTCTTCTTCTTTTTCTTGTTTGTCCTCCTCCTCGCGGTCATCCCCATCCCCATCACTATCGCTGTCACTGTCGCCATTTCCATCCCGCGACCCAGTCGCTTCGCCGCCATCTTCCTCAACCCCACCCACGCAATCCACATACGGCGCGACACGTGGAACCACGTAATCCTTCAAATACTCGAAAAAGTACGGGTGGAACCCAAACGCTTCCAACACCTTGACTGCAACCGCGTCCCTTGCTGAAGCAAAAAAAAGCGGTGCGCTTGGTAAGTATGTGTGGGAAAGTCGCGAAGCGGGGTGCGATTTGATACGCAAATAAAGGCACCGCTGAAGCAGAAGCGGTATGCTTTGTATGTCTGAGTGAGTGAATTAGAAGCAAGGGGGGGTTGGCAACCCCCCTTGACCCCCCCCAATTCGGATTTGCTTTGCAAATCCGGCCATCTTGGGGTTAGACTCGAGGGCGAGCGAATGTGGCAGGCGCATCGCTTTGCTCGAGCATGGATTCGCTCGCTCTCAAGTCTAACCCCAAGGCAGCAGGCGCATCGCTTCGCTCGCACAGTTCGCTCACGCCTATCCGTCTCCACCACTCACCTTCGTCGGCCTTGATGACGGGCAAGTCGAGGATGAAAGGATACATGTAACCGAAGGTTCCAGACACGTAGGATGATTTGTCTTCCGATTCTAGCCACCGGGCCAGATGGGCCATGTAGGTCAGGTCGGCGTAGAGGGTGTAGGGGTCTTGGTTCGACTTGAAGTGGGCGGTGGAGTTGCCCTCGAGTTGGCACTGGTGCAGCCAGGAGAATTGGGAGGGGCGGTAGTGGAATAGGAGGTCGTTGTCGTCGTCGTCGTCGTGTACCGCACTGGTGTCATCGTCTTCCCCATCTGTGTCGTCGTCTACCGCACTGGTGTCGTCGTCTACCGCACTAGTGTCATCATCTTCGGCACTAGTGTCATCGTCTTCCGCATCTGTATCATCATCATCTTCCGCACTTTTGGACGAGGAATTCGATTATAAGTAAAGCAGGTGATTGAACATATGGGTCGAATGATGACACCAGATGTGTATGAAAGCAATGTAAACAAGGTCCGATTTGCTGCGCAAATCCAGCTTCGTATGTGTGGGACAGTCGCGAAGCGGGGTTTGATTTGCTGCGCAAATCAAGACTTTTGCTGAAGCAAAAGCGGTATGCTTCGTATGTGTGGATGAGTGGTGAAACCAGGTCCCGCAGCAAATCCGGGCCAACTTGGGGTTAGAGCAAGTCTAACCCCAAGTTGGCCAATCCCACCATCCCACCAGAGCACGTCGCTTCGCTTGTGCCGGCGTGCTAGATTGGGGTTAGACTCGAGGCTTGCATTCGCTCGCCCTCGAGTCTACCCCATTTTAGCACCAGGCACATCGCTCCGCTCGTGCATAGGCGCATCGCCTTCGCTCGCGCCTACCTTTTGCAACCCTTTTGTCCAAAGTTCCAGGTAGCGCACTCTTCGGCCCAATATGAAGCAGGAGCTTTGCCGTCTGGGTAACGGTAGGTCCTGCTGAACAGGTAAGAATGCGCCCCTCCGAGTGTTGATTGGGGAAAAGTCAAAGTGAGCGATCAAGAGTTGACGCCATAGGGGGGTGTTTTTTGAGGACAGGATGGCGCGCCATCTCCGGCAGTCACGGCTGGCTGTGCGGAGGTCATTCCAGGCGGGATAAGTCATCGCGATAAAGACCAGGGCGATTAGTTCGTCTGAGAGGCGGAGGAGGCCGTGGGTTGTGTTGCTGTCCATCATTGCTACGGGATACTATATAGGTAGGTAGGATTTGGACTATCTACAGTAGGTAGACTTTGTTAGTACGCTCCTGGGGCCGCAGGGCTCACAGGGGAAATAAGCTGTGGGTATCCAGCAGGGACAGACCTTCGCATTCACCCTCCTCGCCATCCACCGGCAACTTCCCACAACTCCCGCTCCTCGCTGCATATCCACAAAAAACAACAACGCTGCTGCTTCCTCCTTCTTCAACAGGACAATGTCAACCCAACAACAACAACAACAACAACAACTGCGTGACCTCTACCCCCAAATAGAACCATTCGACACGGGTTTCCTCAAAGTAGACGACACTCACTCTATCTACTACGAGCAGAGTGGGAACAGGGACGGGAAGCCTGGTAATGGATGGTGTTTGCTTGTTGATATGCGCGAGGGATGGCGGTGAAATGCTCACGGCATGCTGAAATGGTTCATGTTGTCAGTTGTGTTTCTTCACGGCGGACCCGGCGGTGGGACATCCGGAGAGGATAGGTACGCCCATTTCTCCCGTACCCGCACCCTATGTTGAAAGCGCCTCCATAATACTCATGGTCCGTACATAGACGCTACTTTGACCCAGCGGTTTACCGAATCGTCTTATTTGATCAACGCGGCGCAGGAAAATCTACTCCGTACGGTTTGTGGCTCGCGAACCTGCAATGGCACTTTGTTGAATAACCAGGATGATAACCAAAGGGTTCCCTTCCTGCACTGTAGACACGCCTGCCTAGAAAACAACGACACATGGTCCCTCGTCGCAGACATTGAAAAAATCCGCACACACCTCCACATCCCAAAATGGGTCGTATTCGGAGGATCATGGGGATCAACGCTCGCTCTCGCGTACGCTCAAACGCATCCGGAGAGTGTCAAAGGGTTGATCTTACGGGGGATATTTACCTTGAGGGATAGTGAGATTCAGTGGTTTTATCAGGAGGGTGCTAGTCATGTGTTTCCCGATGTGAGTTTCGAGTGCGACTGAGTGATAGCGATGGGTGCAGGGCCTTGCGCGAGCCGAAGGCGAGCGCCTTATAGCAAAGTTGGGGTTAAACTCGAGGGCGAGCGCATGCGAGCCTCGAGTTTAAGCCCAACTTTGCGTCCCTGCGCGAGCGAAGCGATGCGCCTGCCAACTTGGGGTTAGACTGGAGGGCGAGCGCATGCGAGCTCCGAGTCTAACCCCAAGTTGGCCCGGATTTGCGCAGCAAACGCGTTTACAATTTGCGAAGCAAATTGGAGCTTGTGTACACTCCTTCCCCACGGACGAAGCATACCGCTTGTGCTTCAGCAAAAGTCCGGATTTGCTACCAAATCGAACCCTGCTTCGCAATTTTCCCACCACTCATCCACCCACTAACACCGTTTTCACCCCGCTACACTTAGGTATGGGAAGACTACCTCGCCCCCATCCCCCCCACCGAACACGGGGACCTGGTCACCGCGTATCACAACCGCCTCACCGGCCCAGACACGGCCGAACAGTTACGTTGCGCGGCATCATGGAGTAAATGGGAATGTGCCACCTCCCGCCTCTTCATCGGTACGTTCCTTCCCCCTCCCCTTTCCGTTCTCCCCCTTTCCCTCCTCACTCAACATGACTCCACAACAGACCCCGCAATGCTCGCAAAATCCTCCAACCCAACTTGGTCCCTCGCATTCGCACGTATCGAATCCCACTATTTTCACCACCGCGGGTTCTTCCCTACCCCTCAACACATCCTCGACAACGTCCCTACCATCCGCCACCATAACATCCCCGGTGTCATCATCCAGGGCCGGTACGATATGGTATGCCCCTTCCGTACCGCATGGGACTTGCATAAACGGTGGCCAGAGGCAGAGTTTGTGGTTGTCGAGGATGCGGGGCATTCGGCGAGGGAGGTGGGGGTTAGGAGTAGGCTTGTCGAGGCGGCGGATAAGTTTAGGGATTTGTGATGGGGAGAGTGACGTGGGGGGTAATAAAAAAGTCGTCCGATACATTGACCGTTCCGGTTGACCGAATACATTCCAAAACTCAAAAAGGTAACAAAATGCAAAAAAGGTGATAACTCTCCAGACCAATGAGCGATAACCGAGCAGGATGGGACTCGAACCCACAATCTTTCGATAACTGCTCCACAAACACATCGCCAGAAGCGGTGCCCGTGAACCGAAGTCGAACGCCTTCTCCATTAGGCCACCCGCCCTGTGGAGCTTTGTTCCGTCTGCTGCATGGTGATGTTAGTGAGATCGGTATCCGGTGTTGGAGGAGCGAAAAACTTTTTTTGTGAGGCTGGGAATCATTTAACCATGCAGAGGGGATTTGGGTGTGATAAACAGTAGAAAGCACACACGTCCTTTCTCCAATGGACACCCGCCCTGTGGAGCTTTCTCCCTTCCGCCGCAAGTTGATGTGACGGGTATGGGCATCCGTTCTCTCCTGTTGTTGGAGAGGTTGAGACGCATTTTTTTTTTGTGATCCCTGTGGGCATTGTACCATCATGTAGCAGATTCGTGGGTGTGATCAGACTGAAAATGACGGACGTCATTCCTCCCGTGTGTTGCTGCGTGCTGCGCAGCGATGCGGTGTGTACGCCGGATTTTCGTTGTTCCCCCCTTTTTTTTTTTTGAAGGATTGCGGTTTCATATTTCCGACTTTGTAATTCTCCCTACAGTATCCGCATTTACCCATCCATCTACACATATCCATGTTGAATGTTTGAATTCCTCATGGGTGCAGGAGCATAGACCGCGCGTGAGAGAACTGTGGTAGGGGCACAGACGTCCTTTCTTCCGTGTTAGGCCACCCGCCCTGTGGTGCTTTCCTGGTACGGCGGGGTCGTAATGTGACGGGAAGGGGTATCCGTTCCCTCCCGTTGTTGGAGAGGTGCACGCAAATAATTTTTTTTGTGATCCTTCTGGGATTGTGTACTGAATGATGCACAGGCATTTTAGGGTCTTTATACGCGGAAAGTGACGGACATCATCACTCCCGTGCGTTTCCCTGTACTGCGCAGGGACGCGGTATACGCTCGATTACCTACTTTTTTTTGGATTTTTTTCCCATTTCGACTTTGTAATACTCCTTACAATTCCTGATGGTAGTGCCATCCGCCCTCTTCATCCGCCCTGTTATAAGTTTGAAATACTTGACGGTGCACGGGCGTGTGAATACTATAGACCGTGCGTGGTATCCATCTCACGGGCGCTTAATGATGATCATTGATCGCAAGTCTTTTTTTCAGTCGGCAAGAACCGTGATAATACTTACTACAGTATCTGATGGTGGTCCCGTTGGGCCTGTGGGAAGTTTGAAATCTCACCGGTGCGCGAGCAAGTGCGCGAGCACGAATACTGTAGATTGTGCGTGGTGACCATTCCATCGCGGCAATACTTGACTTTGAAGCGCCAAGCTTTTTTTCTGAGTCAGCGAGAACCGTGGTAGGGCATTTAGGGGGGGGGCCCGTTTTTAATCCGTCAGGAGCAATAGAGTACGTCCTGGTGAAGGTCTGGGTACCCTTTGTGACGTGGGGTGTTTTCCCCAGCACACGTACATAGCCGACTCTTTTGAGTTGCGTTGCGCGGGCGTGTTTTCCGCTTTATCGTTTGCATCGACGGATCGTTTGTATCACAAGGAACACGGTCATCATCCCATTCGCCCTTTTCCTCCGCCCTGTTATAAGTATGAAATACTTGGCGGTATGCGAGGCGTGAATACTGAGTATACTGTACACCGCGCGGGGTATCCATTCCACCACGCCTCTACATTTGTCTTTCATACTGCCAGCCTTTTTTTGAGTTGGCGAGAGCCGTGGTAGGGGTATTTATCGGTGGGGTGTACCTCAGGATTCGGCAAAAACGGCCGGTGTTTGATCAATAAGGAGCATAAGGAGCAATACCGGTGCGTCCCAGTCACGGTCGGCATCCCCTTTGTTCGCGTGGGGCTTTTTGTTCCCGCCAGCACATGTACAAAGCCGACTCTTGAGGGCTACTCGTTGCGGCGCAGGTGTTTGTTTTCCTCTTTGTCGTTTGCATGATGTTTTTGATCGCAGATTTGAAGACAGCCTTTCAAGACTCGTTTGTTGTCGCAAGGAGCATCGTGCTTTACTGTCGGCCCCGAAGGTCGTCCAAGCGGCCTGATATTCGGGTTCAGCTTGGCCATCAGGAATTTGTGTAGGGCTTTTTTTCTCTTTTTTTTTCGTCCCGTAACACAGACGTCCTTCTCGTCTATTCTCCTGCATTGGGCAGGGACGGGATATACCTACTCCTTTTGTCTTTTTCAGAGTTTGCGCGTTCCTATTTCCGACTTTGTAATAGTTACACCGGTAAATGATCTAATCAGTGAAACACCTTCCTGCCATTTTCATGGTGAAGGTTGGAACAAAATACGGTGGACCGTGTACGGGTGGGGTATCCGTTTCTCCTCCGGTCCGTGTCTTTTCCCAATCGTTTTTTGTTTTGTTTTTGGACTGGGCACAGTGTACGTTGCGTTGTGTTGCTTGTCTTTTAGCGTGGTCTAACCACAGGAAGGACCGGCCGTTGTCTGTCCTCTGTGTGAGGAAGGTGGAGCGCATCACGCTTACAGTCACTCAAACAACGTCAAAACGGCCTGGGTCGCGGGTTCGTCTTGGCCTATGGGAGGGTATCCGGCGCATTTTCTTCTTTTTTTCGTCCCGTTGCCAAACAACGCTTATAGGACCAGAGTTCTTTGCGAGTTGTAATGGCAGCACAACGAGCCGATTACCAAAAAAATGTGAGAGAGCCACAGATAGAGCAATTGGTGGAACCCCGAATCCATCCACTGCGTCGTTGAACGTGCGTCACGGCCCTGGGGCAATTTGCGCATCCGTTCCTAGTCCAGTCTTATCGTCCAATATCAATACCGCACAGCAACACACCCACACCGCTCAGCGTCCCCCGCCTCTTGAACGAACCCCTTGGCCTTATCTTCCGGGCACTCACCTATCCAAAGAATACGGAAGACTGCGCTTTCGTTCGCTGTGTCTAAACACACAATCGTGTGCGTTCTTCCATATGGGACTTCCGCAGTCTTGCGGTTTTGGCACCGTTTGAATGACTTTCGAGAGACGAGCACCATCCTCCGTTTTTCCCAAAATGACAACAAACGCAACACCTGAAATCACTTTTTTCGCTTTTTGTTTTGCCGGTCGGATTCATGTCCACAAAAAAAATGCCGGGTGAAACCGAATACAGGAGTAGGAATCATCGAGACAAGATGATAACGACTAAAACAAACCTGTGCAAGTAACTTAATGGCAAACCATTACTACACACTCGGGCCATGTCCTCACCAAAAAGCCACCACGGTCACCTGGTTGTGTCCTAAGAGAAGATTAACTCCGTGCGAGTATGCAAACACGGACCGACAGCCGTCGTTGCCGCGCGTCTGGGCCCATCCACACGGAGATGCAAACGAGATTACACGCATCCATCCATAGTCGCAACTACATGGACGGGTGGGGGTATCCGTTCCTTCTCGTTCTGTGTCAACTCTTCCGTGCGGTTTTTTTTTGGATTGGCAAAGTGTATGTTGTGTTGTGTTGTTTGTCTTTCAGCTTGGTCTGACCACACCGGCGCGTTGCTTCTCCTCTGTGCGTCGAAAGGTAAAGTGCATCATGCCTTATGGTCATCAAGACGCGCGGCAAAGCTCACCCACCAAGAAACCGACGCAGTTTGAATGAACTGTTCGGCCATTCGATTTAACCTGTAAGGGCAGGAATTTGGTTTCCCCGCCACTTAAAAAGTTGCCCGAATGACTTTTTGGGCCTCGCTCCAGGCCTTCTTTCGCATCATCATATTTACGATTATACAGTTTTAAATCAAGATTGTGCGGTACCTGCCCTAACCTTGCTCGTGATTACTTCCCATGGACATTTCCCTTTAACGGCTCAAAGCCACGCATCAGATATGCCGAAATGGCCGCGTCCGTGTCAGTTGCGCAGTCCATAGGTGCTTGAGATGACGGGCGACCACATCGTCCCCCAACTGCGTACTGTGGTTTGACGCGATGTAATATATTTTGACAACTCCAAGGGACGCCATCAAATTGTACAGCACTGGTTGGTAAAATCGAGGAATGCGGTTATCCGGATCATTCGGCACCTTGTATTTGTTTCGCTTTTGGATCGCTGCGGTTGCAAATACGGGCGGATGCGTGTATTCTCGTCCGCATCTGTATCTCGCATGCTGTGGATGGCCCCGGACGACGGCTGTCGGTCCGTGTTCTATGTACCAAAAAGAAGTGAAGATCGCTTTCTTTTTCCCCTGAGGCGACCGTGCTATATCCACCCATTGTTTATCGAGGACATGGCTAGAGTGCATGGTATGTTTCGAAGCTCAGTTATTTCTCCGGTTTCGCCTGAAAGTTCCGTAGAGCCCCTTCATCAATGTTGGGATAGGGACAAAAGACAACATCGGTCAGCTTTGAGGGGTTCCATGTTGTCCTGGAGGACGATGCGATCGGAAGATTTGACGGACACTTTTTTGTGGGGAACAACTTCGACCTCAATCCAAAAATACCAACCGCAAAAAAAGTGGGTATGTGGGAGAGTGACTTTGAAAAATAGAGCCCGTTAAAGAGCCAAAGACGCGGCGCACGGGCAACACTTCGGTGCCCCATCAGTTTTGGAGATGTGGATTGGTAGGTGGACCCCAACTGTGCCCGGAGTTCAGTGCAAAGACAAGACGGTGCAGCCGAGAAAAAGAGGTCGTTTGAATAAACCGAAACCGTGAGGACATGTAGATTTGAATGTGTAACGACAGCGGGCGCCATCCCCTACCAGTTAAAAAGTTCACTCGATCAACTTTTGTACCTTCCCTCCACGGGTTCTTGCCCATCATTTAAGTCGTTTGCAGTGCGTGCGTGCTGATGTTTTCGACCACATATTTCAGGTCAGCCTTCACGATTCGTTTGTATCGCAAGAGCATCACGCTTTCCGGTCATCATTCCTCGCCTTAACCAACGTCAAGAATCCGGGGTTCATCTTGGAGTTTATGTAGCACGCTTTTTTCCCTTTCTTCGTCCCGTTGCCGAACAAGCCTTTTTCAGACGGATTGTGGTTCCAGCACAACGACTGGTTACCAACATGTGTTATGGGATCCATCATAGAACGACCCAATCCATCCACTGCGTTGCGTTCCTCGATTTGCATCTACTTACCCAGTCTTGGTACTCTTGGTATTGTCCTATAGCAATGCCGCACAGCGACAAAACCACACCGCACGGCCTCCTTCGCCTTTCGAACGAGAACCTCGAACGCGCTTTCATCGCACTCACTCCTCCGGCCTGGAACGATCTCCGCACCGCGCGCCGAGTCTGCCGTCGCTGGCGGGACATCCTGTCCTCGGGGAACATCTTCCTATGGCGTCATCTCCTCATCGCCCACTTTGACTTCACTCCCCACCGGGCTCGGGAGGACGCGTTTCTTGTTCCGCAGAACCGTTACCCAGACGGCCAGGCTCCACCTTCGTATTGGGTTGAAGAATGGATGGCATGGAAGTTTGACCGTTATGAAAGGTGTGTGTATCCTGTGCGTACACCATGTTTTTCAGATCTGTGACATTATTCCCTGATGTGTTCAACATCTATAATGAAATTCTCTTGCCTTCCTTCAAAACAAAGTCCGAAAGACTCTAAAATCCCCGGCACATTCCACTACCGCCCCTCCCAATTCGCCTGGCTGCACCAGTGCCAACTCTCCGGCCACTCAACGGCGCATTTCAAGTCGGACCAAGATGCCTACACCCTCTACGCAGACCTGACCTACATGACCCATCTGGTGCAGTGGCTACAATCTAACGACATCCTCTACCGGTCTGAAACAGACGCAGAGATGTATCCGTTCATCCTCGATTTGCCCATGATTGCGGCGGACGATGGTGGTGTGGAGATGGACAGGGAGGCACTTGCAGTCAGGGTATTGAAGGCGTTTGGATTCCATCCGTACTTTTTCGAACATTTGAAGCATCATGTGGGGTGGAATGTCATGACGTATGTTGACCGCGGGGATGTGGGTGTGGGGGATGGCAACCCGACGGGCTGGCAGGATGGAAATGATGGCAATGACAACGACGATTTTGATGACTACGACGATACTCTTTCGCATCGACATTTCACTTTTAGAAGACCTCCAAGCGCACCAAGACCAAGAACAAGCAGAACCCCTCGCAAACCTCCACCTCTGCCGTACCTTCAACGCTCTCCCCTCCACCATCCGCCGCTTCATGTCCGACTACCTCCGCGTCAACTACCCCACTCACGCCAGCGTCACACGCGCGTTGGAGTTTGGGCAAATGGTGGCCGACGGGTTCGACCAATGCAGCTTTGATCGCGTGGCGACAACATCCTGGGAGGGGAATGAAGAGGGGACAATGTTTTTGTTTGGGAGGAGGAGCAATATGGAGAGGAGGCTGGTGGGGTTTGTTTTTCGGGTAGTGGTGGCTGACGAGTGAACGAAGGTGGGAGGTCGGAGACAGGACAGGACGTGCCGGAGTGGTGGGAAATTTTTCAATGCTGACTGGAGCGCCCCTGGAAAAAGCAAGCTCATGTGTGCAATGGTGGAAACGGTTGTGTAGATGCGTTCGGTCGCCATAGGTAACTTACCATGCGTACGACATGCCTAACGGCAACGTTCCTGCGCAATCTTCGCATATGGAATGATACAGAAGACTGGGGCTTTCGTGCGCTTTGTTCAATATTCACCTTTGTGCGTTCTCCAGATCCGAGATTTTCGCATTCTACCAGTTTTCGCGCCGTTGAAGCACTTGTTGAGAGACGAAGCGTCGAGTGGACCGCCCATTTTGATCTCCATCTTTCAAAAAATGACAACACCGACAACCAAACTTGGCTGTGAGGACAGTGTTGGCAGGCACGGGAATGCAGCTGCGGTTTCGACCAGCTGCGCAAACTTAACACCACCAGATAACAGGAAGATGGCAAATAAGGCGGCAAGTGGTAGAGCTGAGTGCCTATAAAGGGAGATCAAGTCCCAAGAAGGGGCGTACTAACAGAGGGATAGAAAACTTTGCGCGGTTACATACCGTATGTTTGCATTGCGTGTGCGCGACAAGAGAGATCTGATCTATCTTCTGCCCGAAGACAGACTGCCCCTGGTCCTTTGTTTCAGATAAAAAAACGGACACCTTCCCCCCCACTCATCTTCCCCCCGTTCCGAGGATGGTTTGCGGGGGCGGTCGGACCATGAAAGTGCGCGAAACACTTGCACAAGGAATTAGCCCAAGGACTCAAAACTGATGGCAGTGTGCAAATGGAATTTCGCTTCAGTTTGGGAGAGTAGGATTATTTGTCAATCCCCCGCATATTCTTTTTTTTTCTTCATTCGTTGAATTGCATCGGGCCGCTGCGGGCTTCGCTGGTGGATTCGAACATCTTTTTTTGTCCACAGGTCTCGTTCTCCGTTCCCGCTTCTGAATTGCACATATATTCGAAATCAGGTTGAATGTGTTGCATAAAGGATTGCTGGGCGTAAGGCCGCATTCCAGTCTACTCCCTCGCACGTGCAGCTTTTACCCCTTTTTTGTGCCTCCACCCATCGTCAATACAACGTAATGCGTCGAAATTTGGGACATGTGAAGCCCAAACCAAAAAAAAACCTCTGCATTTGACCTGACCTGTCTTAAACTTCGGGCAGCGAATGGAAACGCGGTACGCGCAGTTGATGACGACAAAGCGACGGATTAACCACAACTGCAGTACAATCTGTCTTTATGTCGAGTAAGAAATTCGACGGTATCACAGGAAAGACAAAAAAAAAGTATGGGTCCCCCAAAATGAAGAGAGGTGCAATGTGCTTTGAAATGGGGCACCCTCATGTTTGCGGGGGGATGCCTCCTCAATTGCAACACAACCGATCACACGAGTACGAACACACCGTCTCAATGACCGAAGGATATACAGGACCACGTACCATCCTACTTGTCAAAACCATTATGGCTGTGGCCAAAAAAATGGACGATCCGTTTTTGATTATATTGGATACCCCACCTCCAAAGGTATGTGATAAAACGGATGTTGCTGCCAACGTTTCACCCAAACCTCGCGCAAATCGCTTCATGGGAAGCTTCGCCGACCGCGCAACTTAGGTCCGAGCGATAGCTGTACTCCTACTGTGATTCAGCGCAACGCAGCTACGTGAACCGGAGGGCCTTTGGGGGGGAGGGCTTTGGATGAAAGCCTCAGCCAAACCACCAACCTAAAGGAAGTGGTGGAAGATCAGCAGAATGCGATTCATGCAATTCGTATGTTGGGTGGAAGAGAGTAGATGAAACTCTCCGCGGCGTTAAAGCAATGAAAGTTGCTCATGATTCGATTTGGACTTTCTTTCCTTAAAATCGGTCCATTTAGTCGCTTCCCAGTCCACGTATGAGAAGCAATTCAGGGAATTTTGATGGGTTTAAGCGAAGGAGGGCCAGGTTTTCAGAACGCAGAGATAACTGTACCGTTCCTCCCCCGCAACCTTGCCAGTGTAGCGTAAAGTAACGATGACGGCGCATATATGTCTGTGCGTTCCTTATTTTGCTCTCCGCACGGTGCCCCAGTGCTGCGTGATCTCCAATGTTCTAGGTAATGTTTGGGAGGCTCCCCGTCTGTCCAGCAGAGAGACGCATTCCTTCCCGGAAGTGTTGCGGTGTCATGGCAAAGCCCTTGTCCTCATCTTGCGAGGATGCAGCATATGCCCGTACGAAAAAACCTAACTTGACAACACACGTCGTGATATATTAGAGTGACGTTGTCTGACTAACAGTCCTTTCGTATTGTTTCCCCGCTCTCGTCGAGGCGGGTATCCAACAAAGAATATAGCCAATACTTTTTGCTGTGTCAAAACCAATCCGATCTAATGAGACAATGTGCATAGATTTCAATGGGATGACTCCAAGCCAACCTGGGGTTCATTTACCGCAACGTATCCACAGTATCCAAGCTCTCTAACTGACCCAACAGGATACGACTGCGCAAGCAACTCGGTTTGTTTAAACGTGGACCTGCTGCTGTACGCTGCTTTATTATCTCAACCAAAACGAGACTAACCCCTCAGTTCCCACGAATATTTCTCCACAACCATACCGCCGCTGAAAACCAAAAACCATGCCATTCTTCCTTTTCAAAAAGAAACGCGAAGTTCTCCCTCCACCAACGCCAACGCCGAGGCCGAAACCCGTCGTCGCGTCACCCCCACCCCCGCCTCCAAAAGTCTTACTAGCTGACGAAATTCGCCATGGAATGGCGAAGCAGAAGGAGGAAAAGCTGCGGGAGGATGGGGCGGCTGCTCAGCGGGAAGATGGGGCTGCTGCACCGCGGTTGGAGACGGCGTTGATGAGTGAGGAGGCCGAACTTTCGGTTGGTGGGGATAAGGGTAATTCGACGACCGGGGGAATCATGACAGCGGCCCAAGCTTTCGTGCGTATTGTGCGGTTTCTTTTACTCATTTGCTTCAACGTGGGCGTTCCGTTTGGTGTAGGTGGGGCAAACTCTGGCGGTAACATTAGGGGGTCCGCCCAGACGAAGGAAGGTAAGAGTGGTGCCAAACACGAGGATCCACACAGGTTGTTTGAACGACCCAAACGCATCCGATAGTCATCCGCAAAGTTGTGGAGAGAGACGAGAAGGGCCAGTTTTACTCCCCAGACGGCTACCTGGATGACGATTACATCGAACATTTCCTCCTCGTCGCGGAAGCTATTGATAAAGTCTGTCCCCAGGGTCTCCGTGTCACGAAAGGTAAAACATGCCTCCACGACGCTGGTTGCAATGGTCGACTCATTGCCTCCGTATTTTAGTCGAATATATTGTGAACCCAACCCTCGCAGCGATCTACGAAACCCAAAAAGAGGCGTTTCGAAAAGCGAACAAAGTGATCACTGAACGTATACTCTTTCACGGAACACCAGAACAAAACGTGGAGAGCATCCTTCGCGACGGGTTCAGGACGTCACATGTAACTCTTCGCTCAAATCCCTTTCCCAGAACCTTTCCGCAACGTCGGTTGTAACTGTGGCCGTTTTTTGAAACAGAATATCCGAATCTATTGCGCACCGGATCCTAAAACAGCGATGCCGTATTCACGCGGCCACAAGGCTTTCATCGCGTTGAAAGCTCTTCCCGGCGTTCACCCTGTTGACTATGAGGATTGGCGGTGGTGTATCGTCTTCAGAACTGCACAGCAAACTTTACCATGCTACGTTGTGCATTATACCGACGGGTAGCGAACGAGACTAACTTTGTACGTGCTGAGTCAATTGGCAGGTCCCGTCTTTTCTGTTTGCTGGCAAATTCGTTGTTGCAAATCATTTTATCTCTGAGAGTGTAGCGTGCCTGCGTGTCTTCTGTAACTATAACCAGGCCTGAAAAGTAATAACTAGCAGAGTTGCAAAACATTTGTGGTAGTTTTGAAGTGTTAACACCCATGGACGCAATCTATCATCCGTTGGAATTTGCAATCATTGACGGACAACTCCATGCAGCGAATAGTTTGTGTCCAAAGGCAGGAAAGAGTGTTGCGAAACAGCCAGCTTGTTCAAATCTGAGGCAGCTCAAGGGGGGAGGGAATAACCAAACTTTGGCATTCCTAATGTTTGGGCATCCAGATATCCCCCACGGGTTTCAAGAGCCGAAAGAGCAATTGATGGAACGGAAGGGCAAAAACACTCCGTCCTTCGTAGCGAAACCTTCCCGCCCCCCCTCCTCCCTCGCCCGCGGACGCTAGCCATAGTCCACCCACTGTACTTCGTGCTCTGGGAAGCCCGTTGCCCAAAATAGCTCGAGAAGCCGTACAGTGCCGTCGCCCCTAAAATAACGCTTCACTGAAGAACCATGCGAGCGGCCGTCGCATCCTCCCGACTATTTTTAACTCATCAACCACAGGAATGAAAAGTGCGAGCCAGGCCTTCACATCGAACACTTAACAATCATCGGTATCTTACCCTGGTGTCAATTTCTTACCTTCGTGTTAAAATTACCGAAATCAGTTTGTGAAACTCGTTTGCAGGTTAACATCCCATCGGGAATAAGCACAAAAAACCGTTTGGGATGAGTCGGTACTGGGAGCCTGGATTGCTGACCCGTTTTCTTTCTCCCTAACAATTACTTTGCATGACCGCGCTGTAAAGAGAAAGCCAGAGCAAATACCGATCCGTCTTTGTGATGGTATTCAGGATACCAGGACGCACGCGCAACAAATAAATGGCAGACGAGCACCATGGCAGGGTCCGAGGAATGGCGTTCCACTGGGAAGCGGACTGAAATTATATTTGTCAACGGCAAAAGGCTCCTACGCACCAAGATGCTAGTCTCGACTTTCTCATGCAGTCTCCATTCTTTTGGCCGAGGTTTGTCGGGCTCAAAACAATTACATGCGAACATCGGGTTGGGGTCGACGGCGCACGTAGCGCTGTACAGATACCCCGTTTGGATAACTTAGGCTTGCAATTTTTTCCGTGGTTGTTGAAAACGGAGGTTCACTGACCTACTTTTGACGTAGGTGTGTAGTCAGAACGCTCACTCCTCGTCTTCAACGCGACAGTAAATGCACAGCACACAAACGGAAAAAAGAAAGCGCGAAAAAAACGGAGAGCCTGGGTTTGTTTTTTATCTTATGGTCCCGCAACGCAAGTCTGGCCAAGGAACCCAGAACCGAAACCCAATTGAGCCAGTAACACCATGATGATATCCTTGATTCCCAATCCCTGACTCTTCCAAGCTGGCAATACATACCGGCCGCCAAAAAGTTCCGAATGGCCGCATTGGGCGGCACCACCGCTCACTTAGAACTCGCAAATGCGAAAACAGACCGTCAACCAAGGAGACGTGCGGTGTCAAATCCGCAGAGACCCATAGTGATCCCCTGACATCCCAGTTTTTTTTAATGTCATTATGACTTTCGAAAAGCGCATGATGAGAAAAAAACGTTTGAGGAGAGGAAAGAGTGACAGGAGGCACTGAATGGGTATCAAACCCACAACAATGTGAAACCTGCAATGTGATGAGCATCTCAGTTTGTGGGTGGACACCGGCTTTCCCACCCCGATAGCTCAATCCAACTCGCATTTATCCATCTCAAGACGTCGTGTATGCAGCCACGCGGTACACAGAGGTAACGAGGACCAAGACCAAATAAATGTATTAAAACACGCAGTGCAACCTATGTACGTGAACTCCATGCGACGGAAATGCGCAGCGGTGGTCATCTGCCGTTTCTGTTGTCAATCAAGAATGGATGTGTATTCCTTTTTTTGATCCTCCAGAACATTACCTGGTTCATCAAAGAAACACAAAACCCTGCATCCATTACCACCACAAAAAGAGATTTCTCTGTTATGAAGAGAATAAGCAATCACGGGCGATCCCATTCATGGTTGCCGGGCAGTTGCGAAAGCTAGACTTGTTGTTCTCGGAACCCTTCCACCCTATCCCTCCAATGCGTCGTTAATCTTAATTTGACGATAGAGAAACGCGTGGCAAATGTGGGCCCAAAAAAAAGAGATCTGGTCCAGGGGAACAGTGGGCATGGTGGGCGAAACGGGATACAGCCAAACCCAAGTCCCATCTCCGGGGGTTGCTTTGTGTCTGGGGGCCTTAACCGCCTTGGGGATCAAATAGTATCCTAGATTTGGCGGGAAGCATTGTCGTTGCCAGAAACCTGGAAAAAGTGAGCAATTGGCACAGTACTTGCGGAGACCCGCCTGGGGTTTCGATACCGCACGCGGGCGGGCCAGGTTCGGTCCTCCCTCTTCTGACTATAAATTGGCATGCGGCATCTGCACCTTCATTCAGTCGGTCCCGCCACCTTGGCAGCAAGTACTCATATTCATGCCTGCGACGGCTGGAACCGTGCAGGAAAAAAATACGTTTTCAGAATGCCGCAGATGAACCCCCCAGGACCCATCATTAACCGGAGTAGTCAGCAGGACCTCGTACATCGTTCTCTTCAACGAATACCACACATAACACATTCTCCTTACGACCATAAGTAAACGCACAACCTGTTTGCAAAAAAAGCTCCATGGGACGAACATTCAAAACAACATGAACCAGCGAAAGGAGTTACTCTTTCACGCTCGGTCCTTCCTGTTCCGAATGTAAACTCATCATGGGATTTCTATACTCTCACTCAGTCGGTTACAACAACTCCGCGGGCAAGCTTCATATCAAGGCCGGAGTGGCTAAAAACCCGGAGACGAGCAAGAGAAAAAAAATTCAGGAGTCGGTCGTCGAGCACGAAGTACCCAGGACCGAGCCTTCAGTACTCCATCAAGGAAGGATCTTAATGGACGGTTCCCTATCAATGGATGGATATATTCAAGCACGGTCTGTACATTGCTCTCTTGGATACCACACATAACACGTTCTCATTGTAATTCCAATTGCAACTGAAACGCACAATATGTCGACAAAAAAGGTTCCCAAGGCAGAAAGAAGAAGAAGACTCGGGGGATAACCAGATGAAATCCCTGAGGAAACCTGACGGTTGACAGTCACGGCTCGGATAACTTTGGATACAGCAGCTATCAAAGCCTAACGGAATAAACCAGAATGAATATGCGATGGCCACGGTGAAGTTGCGATGGAAGAAACCACTCTGGTGTTGGCCTCGTTGCTGCGCGCGCAGTCTTCGTTAACGTGTGGCATTGGTGGCACAGTCGTGCGTGGTGGCACAGATACCTGCGGCCTTGCTGCTCAACTCCTTTCTCGTTAACTTAACTCCATCGCCCACAGCGAGCACTACGAGCAATAGGTAGGGCAAAGCACGTCGAACGATTGACTGGCTGCTGTCGTACTACTGCTTCTGTAAGGCCGTCCATGGCACCCCCTGCTATTCCCCTCGAACTCTTCCGTAACGTAGCCAGAGTTTCCCACCCCACCGACGCGCGCAACATACGCAGCCTGAACAGACACCTCTCCTACCTCGTCACCGCAGACGATCTTGTGTGGGGTGAAGCGGGATGGAGACTGCGTCACCGACCTCCAGCTTCTTGTTGGCACTGGGCCGCAACCAACGGGCACGTGGATATAGTCCGTATGCTGTTGGACAGTGGGCTGGACGAATTAAAGAAATTGAAGACTCCTGACCACCTTGAGGGGGTGGAGAGCATGCGTTTTGATCCGTTGTTGGACCCATATTCACCTCCTTGGGTGAGCGTCCATGCTGGAAAGGACTTGGCATTGCGTTGGGCCCTTGCGCGAGCCGCGCGAGCCGAAGGCGATGCGCCCATGCACGAGCGGAGCGATGTGCCTGGTGCTAAAATGGGGTTAGACTCGAGGGCGAGCGAATGCGAGCCTCGAGTCTAACCCCAATCTAGCACGCCGGCACAAGCGAAGCGACGTGCTCTGGTGGGATGGTGGGATTGGCGAACTTGGGGTTAGACTTGCTCTAAGCAAACGCGTTAATGATTTGCGAAGCAAATCGGACCTGGTTTCACCACTCTTCCGCACATACCTCGCTTCAAAACTTTCCACACATACGAAGCATACCGCTTTTGCTTTAGCAAAAGTCGATGGGGGTGCAGGGGGTGAAACCCCGTGCTTTTCGATTTGCGCAGGCAAATCGGACCTGGTTTCACCCATCAACCACAGATTACTAACTAGGTAACAATTCCCAGGTGACCGTGCATGTTGCAAAAGACATTGCATTGCGTTGGGCGGCAAAACACGGCCACGTCGACGTGATCCGCTTGTTGTTGGAACGAGGCGCGGACGTGCACACTTATGATTATGCCGCCCTGCATGAGGCGGCGGCGAAGGGTCACGTAGAAGTAGTTCGGTTGCTGGTGCGTTACGGGGCAAACGTCGGGAGCAAGGATAACCGAGCCTTGACCACGGCGGCATGGGTAGGACACCACGAGGTTGTTCAAGTATTGCTGGAAAATGGGGCCGATGTGCACGACCACCGTGTTTTACTTGATGCATCCCATGGAGGGCATCTGGAAGTGGTCCGCTTGTTGCTGAATGCTGGGGCGGACGTACATCATCTCAACGACGGAGCGTTGCATAGGGCTGCGGGCGAGGGACACCTGGAGGTCGTTCAATTACTGTTGGAATCCGGTGCCGACGTGCATGCCATGGACGATTGGGCCGTGGGGAAAGCCGCATCCGGCGGCCACCTTGAAACCGTCCGTTTATTGCTACATCATGGGGCAAACGCGCACGCTGGTCAGGAGGGACCCCTATGGTTGGCGGCCTCGGCTGCGCACATCAAAGTCGTTCAAGAACTGCTTAAACATGCACCAGACATGCACAACCAAGCCTTGCAAAAGGCGGCCGGAAATGGGCATACGGAGGTCGTGCGGTTGTTGTTGGCGAATGGTGCGAACGTGCAGCCTGAGCGAGACAAAGCGTTGTATTTTGCGCGGAAAAACGGGCACTTGGATGTGTTGCGCTTGTTGGAGAGTTGCGTCGGTTAGTTGGCAGAGATTCGCCTGGGGAGTTGGTTGGAGTTCTGGAAAAATAGAGCTGGGTATAGCGTCCATTGGTCGGCTTCTTGTGCCGTAAAAAGTGATTTTCAACAGTGGTTATGCAACCACGATCATCCATTCGTACAACTGCAAACTAGATGCCGACTTACTGTTTCGTTCGTTCATTCCGATCAGCTAAATTCACTTCACTCTTCGTCCATTCTTTTGTTTACCGCACACGCTTCGAACCAACCGGACGCTCGCCCACAGTCGACTAAGGTTATCACTTTCGACGAAATATCCTGAAAAACTATGGCAAAAAAATTTGGATGGAGAAGACGGATCCTGGTGATTTGATCTTACATCCCAAACACCGCGTTCGGTTTTCCCTGCTCGACCGTTTGTGTCTCCACACCAGCAGCAAAACCACTGCCGAGATGTAGTACGGCGCATATCAGGTATTTCTCCCTGATTATCTTCTACCTCAAAGCGGAAGAGGGACGTCGGAACGTTACCCACCCGTGGGGTGTCAAAACCTCAAGCGGGTCTCCCCCATACCGCCCGAAATTCTTACTTTTTTCCAGTCTTTGACAATGACATCCTTGCTGCTAAATCTACAAGACCATTCGAGTTAGTAAAGGTAAACCAAATGCAACCGCAAGCCACCCATTTTTGTCTGTCGTAGCGTCCCCTGCTACCAAACTGGAAGGACGCGTCTCCGGTGAGCTCATTTGCAACGACTTTTTTTGTTTGTCATGATAACGTTGGAAACTGCTATCCTGTGAATTGAGGTGAATATCAAGGCGTCCCCCGAAACAGCAAAAAAGAAGACCTTCGCCACAACTACTTTAGACTACGGTAGCATTGAAATCGCAGCACCTCACTCATCCAGCAGGCCCCACTGGGAAATGATATTTGAATCACTCGGGAATAAGCGGAGGGAAACGTCCAGCACTGCCAAATGACGTGCCAAAAAAATACCTTCATTGTCTGCCTCTATCCATGGAGGAATGGCGGTGCACCCCTCCCGCATTGGGTTCGTTTAACTTCGTCGCTGGTTTGTTTCATACGGATAGGGCGCTCAATAATCAGCTACACAAGTGCGCAAGGAGAATGCAAGATTAAAAAAAAAGCAGGACTACGCAAGAGGAGGCGTCAGATAGACCGACGAGCCTGTTTAAAAGGCTAATGATCCACTACACCCGCGCTTCCCGTCAATCACGGTACAAGCACGTATGATGGCCATGAAACGGTGATGACACTTGAACAACGGCAAAAAAATATGTATACAAATTCATAATAAAATCAAGAATGCGGCCGTGGATGGTATCCTATTTCAGAAGATTCGTCCCACTTGGGGAAGCAGCGCAGCAGTTCACCTGGGATCCCGGTCTCCTTGGCCATCCATTCCAGAGCAATTATATGACAGAACTTGAGAACTTCCCAAAAAAAACACCGGTGGCCGCGCGGGACGTTGCCGAGCCGTTGACAATTGAGACTACCTGGTTGGTCACAGAAAGCACAGACTTCCCATTTTGAATTGTATAACGTACAGTGCGGATACAGAACCTCTACGTCGTTAATGCTTTCGGCTTTTGCCTAAGGACTCAGTGTCGAACCGCTCCCTGCCCAATACATCCCAACCAACATTTCGCACCGAAAACAAAAGAAGGGTAAGACGGTACTGTGAGTGGTACGTTTGCGCACGCGCACTACTTCAGCGGCTAATACCAGGCACATTGGAGTGGGGGATGGCCAACAAAATTCAGTCGATTGACGACTCGCGCGTCCCGCTTATACAGTCTTGTTTGGCTCCTTCTTGACCTCCGAAAATGTTCAGGTGAAAGACTCCAAGAACTCCCTCCCACACTTACACACAATACGAAACTTGGTGGCTGGGATGAAACCAGCTTCCAGAAGAAAAAGAGGCGAAAAACAGGAGTAAAGCGCTGACAGGGTCTCGACCCGCCGCAGGTCGTGATTTCTGGCCACCAGTTGCTTTGCATGCTGAGAACTATATAGTTTCATGGCCTCGTTTCCACTTATTTTTTATTTTGTGATGGGTCTTCGTACTACCTGGATTGGGAAGACAAATTGAAAACAACAGCATGGAAAAAATTGGTCATTTGAGATATTGCAGGGATGCGTGCTTTGAAACGCCTCTTCGCCCGCACGCCGTGTCCAACGTATGGGGTAATTATACGTTTCAGCTAGATGGGTTTTATCCTCTTTTGGCTCAATGAGGGCCCGGAAATTTCGGAGGAAACAAGAATCTGGTGCTGCCCGGGGGCAAAAAAGAATTAATCGGATTGAGGGCGGAGGGTGAGGTTTAACCCACCCCCACGCAACACACCACCGCGCATCTGGTGCAAATGGTGTGGTTTGAGAAGTTCATTTGAGACACAAAAGGAATGCCCCCGTCGATAAACCTTGCGCCAGTGTGCAGACGCGCACCCCCACTTTGCAAGTTCAGGCCGCTCGTAGTTGCGGCGCCAAAACCGCGCAGGATATGGCCGGCATCGAACAGAAACCCGGTTTTCCACGCCCCGTTAAGACGAAATCGAGTATGATGCTTTCGTGGAACTGCGCAAACGTGCCTTTCCACGCCCAATGAAACGATGGATGTCATACCCACGAACCCGCAGAAAAAAGACAGACGCAGGACTAATACGAGGTCGACTGAACTGCTCGGCGGTAGCTGCCACCGAGCGTCCGTAATTTTTGCCTCTTTTTTTTTGAACCACGCCCTCACCAGATGCATTGCCGTTGTGGGTATCCAGACTGCTGCGCGCTAATCGGCTCCACCCGTCATGACGTCTTTTCCAGTAGCACATCCAAAAGCCCCTTTAAAAACGAATCCGACCCCTACAAAATTGACAAAGAAGACGAACTGAAAGGTGGCCGCCCGGAACTGCCTGGTCTTTCCGCAGTGCCCCTCGTTCCACGGTTCTTTTTTAGTTGATCATTCCTATCCCTGCCAAGACAGAAACGCGACCTGCATTTCTGCCGTGCAACAGCAAAGAAAGGGAAAGCGCCGATGTGCGGGATCAACCGCGCACGCTGCGTTGGGGGGAGTGCCGGTACACCCCTACGTATTGGTTTCTGTTTGCATAGCGCACAAGAAGGAAGGACGCAGGGTAGGAAAAAAGTACAGGGATAGCGCACATGAAATGAAGGCGCTCCTTGACAGGCTCGAACCTTCGAAAAAAAAAGGAACAGCGGTGTTCTCACCATTCTTCCATTCCACTGCTATGGACGGAAGAAAACGAGGAGGAAGACAAAACCACGCATTTGAGTTCGCCTTGGATACCCTTTCCCGCAGTTCAGGGAGATGGCACTCGCCACATAAAAAATTACCGGGCAAGTGTAAAGCCGAATTATCAGCCCTCTGTATGGAACGGAGGCCTTGCTTACCGATAAGGATTCGTCCCTGGACTCTTCGCCGTGACCCACATTTGATGAGGAATATACTTCAAAATCGAAACTAAACCGCTTCTGAGGCGGATATGAGAGCGCGGTGCTGAGATTCTATTTGGGATCTAGATTGCTGCACATCCGCAGTCCGGACCAGTGAGGGCAACGAGCGCAGCATCTGGCTTATCCCCACATGTGTGATGAAAGTGGGTACTGGTACCGTTCATGCATATCCACTCGTGTTCCGTGATTTGTTTTTTTTCGGTTCCTTTGGCATATTGAATAATCGCAAGGAAATTCCATGCGCCCAAGTGCGAAGAAGAGTCCGGGTGGGCATGAAGTGCAGTGCACATGGAATTTCCTTGCGATTGTCCGTTTAGAGCGCCCCCGCGAGTGTCCCGCTTCCTTCGTTTTTTTGGGTGGAGGCTCTGTCGTGGTTACGCACCGCCTTCCACGATTCCGCGACTCCAGCGAGAAAAACGAAAATGCCGAGTTGTAGCAGAAACAGAATGGTATGGGTTTGGAGATGAAGCCATTCCCGGTCCCTTATGTCCCTCGGAGGGTTAATGTCAGCTTCGTTACCCTTTGTGATCCCCTACCGCTATCCGCTTCACCAGATGAAAGTAAACAAGGGGCGTTGGTGATAGAACAGACCTGCGGGATGTGGAGACCACTTGCCCGTCCAAGTCCCGCATCCAGAATGAAAATACGTAAGAACATCGAGCTTTGATTTGTCACCTCAAGAGACGTGGGAACCGTTGTTCGTTTCACTCATCCTTAACTTTTGTGTGATTCCATTTTTTGTTTGCCCTTGCCTGTGAAGCGTAAAACAACGTTGCAATACCGTTCTGATTATAATGGGGTCAGTGGATGGTGGCTTCATTTCCCCTGAACCAAGGAGTGAAGGGCATCGATATGTACGGTCGGGGTTAACAGTATTTTGTTTCGGGGTCCAGCCGTAGTTTAGCATGGCCACACTGATGTGAGTTTCCCAACCCTGCTGAATGGCAATTTCAGGCATCGGGCGTGCCCCACTGTGATAGAAATCCCCAAAGCTATTGACTGCGCATGCGGCGCGGTTGGATTTGATAACATAGGAGGTTCCATCGTCTTGCGCGATGTTTGTCCTTGTGCTTTCCTCATGTTTCGCCCTACCGCGAAGCAAAAAACAAGTGAAGGCGCATGTGAAGCCACATTTAACTGCAAGTTCGCGCACGCGTACTCCTCCGTTTTTTTTTTTGAGTCCTTGGAGGACAAGCTTGGTCAGGTATATACTCTGCCGGTTGTCCATCCCACGCCCCCATTCAGGCAAAAACAAGTACACGTCCTCCCTGCACAGGAAAAAACCAAAAAAAAAATGAGACGGACATCTGGTGGGCACTGAACGACCGGCAACAATTCCCGCCAAGCGATCGGTCTTTTTCTGCGTTTCTGAAACGACGTTTGCCTTCGCCCTTTCACTGCTCGGCCGCACCTTTTTCGTCCTCATCAACTTGATGAACATTTTCGTAATAGTTCACACGCATCCCGACCAATCGCCATCCATCCCGACATCCATAACCTTCTTAAAAAAGGAATCCAAACTTCCCCCACAATTTCGAAAAAAAAGACCAATTCGAAGGTGTTTGGTAATGCCACGGAGCTTGGACATTCACCACCAACCAAACATCGCACGGTAAGTCAACCTTTGCCTGGGTACTCCATCAACAAGGGGTTGATGAGAGTACCCGTTCCATGCGTCCTAACGGCTAGATGTTTGCGTTGCCTCCCTCGGGTCATCACTGGACCTCTTGAGCCGGCCCACCACTGAAAAACCGGAAAAAAGTAGAGAAACTATTGTCGCAATACGAGCATGGGCGGTGGCTGTGTTGCAATGCACCGCCTTTTTCCCCGAACGTTACACACCAAAACATACCCGCCACATCCATGATGACCACATCCAAAACACCGCTCGGAACGCTACATGATAAAGCATAGCATCAGCCGTCGAAACGGCCACGTCGAAAAAAAGTCCCACAAAAGCACCAAACCACAGTAGTCAAAATACGAGTGGAACCAGTTGGAATAAGTCTTAGCCACCATCGCAGATTTTGATCGGGGCCTTAAGCGCTGCGCCCGTAGTCAACACCCGACATTGTCTCTGCAGAGAACAAAAAAAGTATTCGATATCCTAACCAGCCCAAGGAAGGGATGGACCGCTTTGGACCCGCCTTTCCCATTTTTAAAATTCGACGTTGGTACTTCCAGTTTATTTACTTAAATCAAAGACCCGCGAAGGGCCGTAATGTCGGCAATCGCACCATAGACTGTAATCGCTCCAAAAGCAAGAATGACAATGTCGCCCCGCAAAAAAGAATCGACAAGGACATACGAGTTAGAGGGCTGGGTCGTTTTACCCTAATCTTCGGTCTGCCATTTTTATTTAGATGGGGTCAACTCTCTCGCATGTTTGTCCCCTAGCGATGCAAGGCGAACTCTAAGCCGCAGTGTGGGAGGAGAACATACGGCTCCTCCAAACACTTTACAACCGGAGACACCAAAAAAATACCCTACTGGTACGACAAACCGAACGGACAGCCCGAGCGCGTGTCGTGTCAGCGTCGTTTCTAAGCCCTGGCAATGAATGTGGCGACAAGGACGCTTTGTGATGTGCGGTTTTACTGTGTCTTTCATACTCGGGTACATATTGCTATCCAGCCCCCGCCAAATCCCCACCGGAAAAAAAGGTGTGCAGACCGGGGGAAGTCTGGGGATGGAACAGCGACAACGCATCGACTTCGCCGCCGTGGTGCTTTTTACTGATGTTAGCTGCACCCCTGCATTCTGGCATGTGCCATGTACCCGTATAAAACAGAGGGGTAAGTAAAAGTATTGTACGACACACGCCAACGCAGGCCAACTCACGCCGGGATGAGGTTTTCTGAATCGTCCGGCTTACACCGTTGGATTTTGGATGTGGACGCCACGAATCGATGTCCCATTCATTTGTGAAGATTCTTACTACTTTGTTTTGGCCCAGGAAGTGCTGGCCGGATTGACAGACCTCCCAAAGGGACCCCGGAGAAAAAAAGGGCGAGTGCGTCGGCAAAGGGCGAAGCTCATGGGTTGACCATACGGACAATGCACACATTTTGTCAGTCATTCTGCCATCAGCCCATATACGTTCCGATAAATTTTATGACTAGATTCAAAATGTGGTAACATTGAAGAGTGAAAAGCGTTTCCCCCAAAAAAGGAGATGAAGGACATGCACAAACCGCGGGCGTGGTTGGAAATCCCACGTACCGCACACATTCCATGTTCCTCCGTCCCACTGATTATTGCACGTACTTGCCAGAAAGTTATACCATTCGTGGGGTCGTCACTTCCATTCTTCCCTCCTCCTGCTGTTCTGGTATTGAGCTCGCCGGCGCCGTCCGTGAACGCCAACGGTCTGGGTATCCAAACCGCTGCGCGCTCCTCCTGATCTTCTGTGGGTTGAGCGTTCTTTTTTGCGTATATTTCCAGCTTTGACATATATAACCCGCACACGCAGATTAACCCGAAACGGTTAGTGATGGATGAACGTGTCCTGGGCCGAAAAAAGTGAACACCAGGGTCGTGATGAATTTGATGGGTGGACGGGTGGGATGTCCTCATACTCTCCACCCTTGCGGAGTTTCTGTTGACGTGACCAGGTGTAAAGGCTACTTCTCTGCAGAGTGGCATCTCCCAAGAAAAGAAAAAGGAGAGCACCACGGTAAACGAGCTAAGTGTGGAGCAGAACAGGAGTTTGTTCTGCGCCGCACACAGATCCTACGACACCCTGTTAGCCCAGAGCGAAAAACAAAGTACCACTCATGTAACAATGTTTGAACAGTAGGACCCCTCAAAACTGAAAAAAGGGAAATCGAGAAATAGACCAACTTAATGGATTGCGGGATGGTAACACCCCTCGCAATCTGCGGTGTGCAATGAAGATGTTGACTACTTTGGCTTGGCAAGTGGGAGCAAGTCCGCCACTGTTTGCAAGGGTATGTCTTGCCAATTCTTAGCTATGAAATGTACAAAGGACGTCCATACATTTAACAAACAGCCGGCGAAAACAAAAAAGAGGTAAAGTATGATTCTGTAGGCCCCCTGCGGCCGTACTCCATCCCCCGGGGTCATGCTTCCCACCAGTCCTAATCCAACAACCGTCCCAGCAGAGGTTCAGACCGTCCAAAACCGCCCAAACCAGCCCAACAATAGCCCAGCAGAGTCCCAAGACGCACCAGATAACTGCAGGTGTGCAGGGAAGCGAGGAGGAGGGATGGCGTTGTTGTATGTGTGTGGGGCGCTGTATGGCGGTTTCCAGACCACTGCATATACATGTATATCACGCGTTTCATGTAACTCTATTGTCTTGCTGGCGCAATACTGCGCGCAAATCGTCGTAGTGGCCTCTTTCCACTGTTCCTTCCTTGCCCCCGCTGATTTGTCCAGACCGCCGTCCCCCCACCCCGTTCGGGGTGTCCAAACTGCTGCGCGCACCACACTTATTGGTACCAAGCTCCTCACTTGACTGGTCTACAAGCGCCTTTTTCCGGCTTCAGATGTACATTTACATTATTCACCCACGCAAAAAGGGAAGGAGATTTTTTATCAGAGCAATGTGCGGAGTTTATTCCGACTGACACTACCGCCCTTCTCATTGAGCAAACTACGATGATAGAAGACTGTAGACATGTTTAAACCATAACACCGCTCCAAAAGTCTAGAAAACGGAAACCGAGAACCGACCGAAATGAGCGGGATGTGCAATCAGTAACCCCCCGCAATCCGCGCGATGGAGAGTACTTTGGCCTCCAGCATCTCTTCGTAGTTCTGGCGTTGTTACCAGCGTCCCGACATATTTGTGTTTTGCGTGAAGTCTGAAGCTTTTTTTTTGCAATGTGCAACGGACGGTAGATGTTACGTCCGTATAATAAGCATCAGCAAACACAAAAAGAAAGTCTACTCCACTATTCTAAAGCAAGATCCTGAAGGTATGGTGCCGCACTGCACCCCAGGTCATGCTGGTTTCCTAGCGCATAGCTGTACTCCACCCTCGAGGTCAGTCTCATGTTCGTTTCACCATAAGGTGTTGGAAGCCCCCCCGTGCTGGAGGACAGACACGTGATTGGACTGACCCGGACACATGGATGTCCGCAAACGACTTCCCACCCCGCAAAAAGGAAGATAGACGTGCGGGAGACACACCAGAGGCTGAGGGCTTCGACCCCAGACGCCCAACCAAAAGACGAGGTTCCACCGCACTGTCTCTGCATCATCCCGGTTTCCTTTGTGGTATACACCCATTGTCGAACAGGGTAACAACACGAACTCATCAAAAGAAGATGTCGGCAAAAAAAGGTAGTTGACGTTGTACATTATACATTATACTGAAGCGCGTGAATTCGACCACATGCCCCTCAAATACCAAATCACCCAGCGGTGTGTTACATTCACCCTGGGCAATTTGGCACGGATTGACAGCATGAGTTTGACAAGTACATTTGGACGCGATGGTCGGTTGAGGTGTGGGATATGCGTCAAAAGTCGCCAAAAAATACAAGAGATACACGTGGAGGATAGGTTGACCCGTGGATGACGGGGTTGTCCCAACACGTTCCCACACTCTGTCGACTGATATGGAGTACTCGCGACTGGTTCTGAAAATGACATTTGGGCGGACCCACCGCACCCGTACCGACAGAACACAGCCCACCACCCCACAAAACTGAAAAAAGGAAGGGGCACAGATCATATCCCTGAGGTTAGCCCTGAACTTGCTCCGCAGGGGAATCATACTGAACCATGGATTGGGAGTCCGTACGTGCTGCGCCGTCACACCAGTCCTCTGATTGTGGTCTTTTACCATCTGGACAGAGAGATGCGATTCGACACAAGGTTTTTTTTACCTTAACAGCAGGCATGAATCCGTGCCGCCGTTTGATGACAGTTGACCGCACAAAAAAAAGGAAACTAGATGGCTCGCGAACGGAATATATTCTGATATTTCAGAACACCAACCAGTAACACATCTTCAAATGCCTTTCATACCGTCCCTCAGATAGCGACCAAGAACTGTGCAGGTGGTTTGGAGTGGCACGCATCTCCAGTTGGGATATCCCACGCTCAGCACGCACTCTCGTGCTTGCCCTTGTGCCCCTAATGCCCCTGCGTCTTCCCCCGCCCCCCAGATGGTATCAGACAGACAAAAGTGCATTGGCTACATACCTGCGTCTCGAATACCAAATGGATTCAAGGATTGGAAGCGGTACTGGAGTGACTATTCCATCGCGGATTCTTCGAACAACGAACCCATCACTTTCTTTTTCTGCATCCGCCGCCAGATCAGGTAGGGACCTTGATCGCAACACTCCCCAAAAAAATCGCCACAGAAAAAAAATAGGAACGAACAACCCGAACCGGGGGGACACGTTTTTCCCAACGCGCCCTACACTTTCAACATTGCCACCGCTGGTACGCTCTTCGCATTAGTCATTTCGACCATAACGCATTCCTTGTGGCCGCAACGCGGCCGTATCAGAGCATAAACCACCACCCGGGAGGGAGACAACCTCCGCAAAACCAGAGAAAAAAAGATAGAGCAATATGACTTGAGAAGACTGAAACTGACCTACGTGAGGGCAGATTTCCGCCGCTGTGGTTCTCTTCGTTTTTGCGCCGTTATTGGGGGACCTGCGTTCATGAACCGGTATGGGTATCCTATCCACTCGCTCTATGGGCTGGATGTGCTATAGGATATATTCCTTCTACGTCCGAAAGGCCAAAAAACAAAAAGAAGGGAAAACCGGAGCTAATGCTTGAACGATGAGGAACACGTTTCTCCAAAGGTGCCGCCATACTTTCAATATTCCGTCCGCCAATATATGCGATCCTTTGGACCTACATTTGGGCCACCATCCGCAAACTCCACGAAGACAACATGCGCAAAGCCAGAGAAAAAAAAGAGTGCAAACATCACATCAGAGATAACGAAACGGCTGGTAGGTTTCCGCCGAGTGTTTTTGTTCGGTGTTCGTTCTCCAAACGCGGCCCCACACTTTCAATATTCCGTCCGCCAATATGCTATAACTGGTCATCACTTTTGACCACCACATTCGGGCCACCATCCCCAAAACCCCACAAAGAGCCAACACCCGCAAAACCAGGGAAAAAAGAGAGTGCCCCATCACATTAAGAATAACGAAACTAAACCGCGGCGGTGACACGCGTTCCTGGGTATCCAAAAGGTGCTGCGCAGTCGCGTCGGTGCTCTTTTGTTCCCTCGCTTCCCTCACATATCTTTCCCCACCACACTAAATATAAAATCTCAATGAAACTCGCTGCAGGAGCAAGTGATGAAACCGAAGAAAAAAAAATGTCCGGGCGCGCCATATACCGAAACGGTGTTTGCACGCCGTTTGCGGTGGTGCGGTCCTTCTTTTTTGGCTAATGCCGGTGGTAGATTGTTGCTTCACAGGTTTTTAAAGCACTCTTTCTGGATCGGCGGTAACACCACCACTGGAAAAGCAAAAAATCAGGTGGGAAGAGATGCGGGATGGGCGGGGTGCGGAGTGGTCTGACCTCCACCCGCTGTCATAAGGGTGCAAACTCTACGGCGCTGAATCACCTGCAGTACTTGCGACACAGAAGACTGCAGGAAGTGGATGGACACCCACCACTTTAATGCCAACACCAGCACAATTTCCGTTGCCGTCTCATAAACAACCGATTCCAGAAAAAAAAGAAACAAGGCGCACAAAAAAAGAAACAAGGCGCACTCCTACGACGAATGGGTTGGTATCCTGAAATCTCACAATACCAACCGGAGCTACGTTCGTACCACTCAGATGGGATGTGCTGTCCTGACAAGCACGTATCTCCCTCAGTTTGGGTACGGCCGATTGGTGCGACCATTGGGCAGTGTCTTTCGCACCTCTAAAGTGGATATCAGAAGAAAAACGATGCGGGCGTGGGGGACTGTGCGCTATCACGGTCAGGGTCCTGCGTTTCACTTCGCCCTCTTTCGACGGAATAAAAACCGTCGTCCAATGATATTTGCGTTGTCCAGACGAGCTGCGCAGTCGTGCTTGGGACTGCTGTTTTGCTTGCCGCGTATGTTTCCGCAGGGTGTTTTTTCACCGCACACATATATGCAACCCGTTTTACTCAACCTGGATCTGAGCACGAGCCACGAAAAGAAAATAAAAAGGGCAGAGGAACCACAAGAACGCGATCACCGAAGGGACCTTCGGTTACCGACCGCACACTTCCACCGGTATTTTCACTATTCACATCCCTGTTATAATCCTCACCAGCCTTTCAAGAGCCTCTTTCGCCCACCCGCGAAGAGCACCTCCAAATAGCCAAAAAACAAAAAAACAAGCGTGTTACCATATGCGGGAAGGGTGTGGTGCGCTTTGACCCCCCAACCCCCCGATAGTGCGAACTCCACGGCTTGAATCAACCCACGGTAAGTGGGACAAAGAAGACTACAAGATGTGGTTTGACCCACCTCTTTTGTTCTCGTGAATGCCCGGTGCCGTTTGATGACCACACGACCGCACGAAAAAAAGGAAATACATGCAGCCCACAACACATGAGTCGGTATCCTGATATCTCAACCAGGCACACGCCTCCAAGCACCTTTTATACAGTCACTTCAAGCGGAAGTGACAATACATTTGCCGACCTCGGTTTGGGTATCCAAACCTTGCTGCTGTTGTCCGTGCGTCGAAGGTAAAAGCGGACGCATAGCTGGTCACCAACCCGCTGACGTTACGGCGCCGTGCATGCCAGCTTCAACGCCCTGTCACTAGGGCCGAGAGGGATGTCCACGAGCCCCGAGCGAATGAATTCCCAGCCATGACATTGCCGCAGCGAATTGCATGACCCACGTCCACCCGCAGACGACCATCCGTATGACGCCGGGCTGCCCACCAATCGCACCGCATCTTTTCCACCAGCTGCGCGGATCACCTCGACTCAATGGTTTCTTCATCGGCGGTATAATGTCTTACACCCACACCCTAACGAGCTACACGGCCAAGACTGCGTACGTACTGGTAAAATGTGGCCCCCTGCACTACATGGCAGGTTTTGCGCAAGTGTGCGGTGTGGTGCCTTTTGACCTGACGTTTCCCCCACACATAAAAGTGCCCTTGAATCAGCATTTTTTTGGATCCGTTTTATTAGGAATAACGCCCCCCAAATAGGGGAACCATGTAAATGGACGAGCGACTGCCAAGTCGGTGCTGTGTCCATTACCTTAGCGCATCCGTTTTATTTTTTGCAGAACAGTGTCCTGATACCACGTCGCATCCATGCCAAATGAAGAGAAAAAAAATAGAGTATGGCAATGAAATGAACCTATTGATGGTGTGTGCCCACGAACGACGGAACTTCACGCTCGCTGCAAAAGCCGAGGAAAAGATACTGTTCGTATCGTAGTCAGGGCGATTTCATTTCCCAATATCCCCAGTGCCGTTTGATAAGAACCGCAACCACACAAAAAGAAGGGACGGCATTCTTTGCGCAGGGGTTGGTATCCTGGTATCCAAGGACATCCACCGGAGATATAACTCCAAGTACTTACATTTCGTACTGTTGACCAAATGGAAACCAAGAACCATGGAGGCGGTTTGACGGTGCACGCATCTCAACCCAATTTGGGTATCCAATACCAGCTACGAGCGGTCGTGCTTCTCCTCAATGACATGATCTAACCGGTTGCCCCACGAATGGGAACACGTGCCCCGCCGCACCCATTGCACGTTCCGGTGTACTGGTTTGTGCCGTTTCGTCAGTCACTTGGTGAGTACAGGATATCCGAACCTTCCTGCGTGTAGTCGTGCTTGTCCACACGCACACGCGAGCTACACGGGCCGCTACCAACGCCAACCAGCGGACGGAGTGGAAAACCAAGACAGACTTATGGGAAATGGCAAAGGAAACCCGCGGTGTGTGTGCCGTGCCCAACAACGCACCACGAACCACAAATCTATAATGAAAAGGCTCACCAAAAAAAACCCACATAAGCGCACACACAAACGTACGCGTATTGACCACATGTCCGAAACACATTCCAGCAAAAGAAAACTAACCTATGATGAGCAGAGGTCTGGGTATCTACAGCTTGCTGTGCGCAGTCGTGCTTCTCCACAGTGAAAGCAGCTAAACAGGACCCATACTGACCAACGGACACACTACATTGCCCGTTCCGGTGTTGCGTATGCTCTCCCCATTGTTTTTTTTGGTGCAATGGACGGTGAAGGGTTCAAAGATTGTGTTCCCAATCAAGCAAAAAAAAGCTAGAGGGTAAATTCGTCGATGGCGGGCTGGTACGCTAACGCCAACACCATGCCGCTCGCTCTGCACACATGCACGGGACCCATGACGGAAGGTTCTGGTATTGCTGGACAATTCATAGGGTTGGGTACATTCGCATTTCTTTCCGGTACGCTGACTAATCTGCACCTTCCGCTTAGAGGGAAAGAATGTTGAAACTGCGGCTATTATTATTGCAATATACCGAGACGGGCATTTGCACGCCGTTTACAGTGGTACGGTTTTACTTTTTACCTGGTCAGCAATTGGGACAAAAGAAGTTGTTTGGCAACCCGCGTTTTATCCCGCACCAGTTGCCTCTGACGACAAACAACCGCACCAAAAAAAATGATACCATGTCCACGCAAATGGGTTGGTACCCTGGTATACCAGAATATCAACCCGAAACAAAGACCCAAGTACATTCAAACTGTCAATCAATTTGAAACCAAGAACTACCTGGTGTCTTGACAGGCACGTCGGCGTCGATTTGGGTATCCAAATCGGACTGCGCGCAGTCGTGCTTCTCCACATCACATGAGCGACACCCGGCCGCGGATGGAGTGGAAATTGTGCCCCGCAGCGCTACAGTGCACATTTCGGTGTAGTTTATCCCTTTTCGCTGACTATTTTTCGTTGAGTGGACGAAAAACGTTTAAAACATGTAAACTGAGCAAAAAACATGGAGCCCGCGCCGAGGGAATGCTGTAACCGAGAGGACGGCGCATTCGCACCCGCCATGTCACTCTTCGATTTCTCCTCTCCATTGCACAGAGGTGTTGGTCATTTTCCCCTTGTATATAGAACCATGCTCGCCCCTCTTCAACGCGGTATTCTGACTTTACTATCCCCTGGTAGTTTCCGTCATCTCTGAAACAAAAACCAAAAAAAAGAAATGCAAATCAAATCAAAGTACTCAACTGTGGACCGCGGGGTGTTTGCCCAAGGCGCCCACGCTTGGAGATTGAATATCTTTAGTGGCGAGATCCACCGCAACAATGTTCCGTACGCCCGAATGAAGTGTGTCATTACACTTTCGTCTTCCATTGAAGACATTGGCCGGGATGCGCCCACGCAACAAGGTCACAGCGTGCGCCATTTTTACCAAAGACACCCACGTACCACATCCCCACCCGAAACCCAAACCTATGTTGATATATCTCAGAAAAAGGCGTGGGACTACATCACGGAACTAAGAGTACACCCTCACCCGGAGCACCACACCGACAGTAACAAAAAATTGGGTTTCGCCGGTGCGGGACCCAACGCGTGCTGGTTCCCCTCTTGACCATTGTCTGGCCATCCATTTCATCTCCAGACCGGTGTAGTACCTACATGTAGTAGTGGCGGTAAATCTATACCACACCAGGTAAATCTACCACCATACTAGATTTACCGCTACAACTATATGTACGTCATGCAGAAAAGGGATGCGGATGTCGGCGACGCACCGTAGTGTATCAGGGTCAAAGAAACCCCGAGTACTTACTGTACGTGAGAGTTTCTTACACGTCTGACGAACAAAAATTTTTTCAACGTCCGCCACCGGATCAGGTACGCTCCTTGATTGCCTTCCAATCGCACAAAAAAAACATAAAACGCAATTCCGAGACGGTTCTAATAGTGCGTGGCTCTTTCTGACCACACGCGCCCTGGTATCCACATCACCGACGCAAAGGAAGACCCACGAAACATGAAATGAACGATAGCACGCCAATGGGTGAACCGGAAGCCGCAAAAGGACAACGACCAAAATGCAACCCTTGTAGTGGGGCAAACGCCTGCCGTCCGCACTACACAAGAGCACGCGCACGCCCACCATCTGGCAGTCCATACAGCCATACTGTACCGCGTCAGCTATTTTCAAGGAGGGAACTAACTGTACTCTCGATACAATAGCAGCAGTGGTGTGAGGGCAGATGCAACGGACGCTCTCAAAAGCGCTGACTGGACCGTTGGCGGGTGGGCTCTACTTTAGGGTGGACGTTCTTGCGAACGCTTCAATTCCTGCCGGCTTGACGGAACTCCCCACTCTCCACTCTACTCCGAAAGTGCAAACGCACCGCCTGCTTCCATTAATCCCTCCAACGCTAGCGTTGCGGTGTCTGTGCGGTGCCAAACTTAGACAATGGACGATATAACAGGATCGAAAGCGTGCTTGCCTGCTCGGACAGTGCATGAAGACCACCGAGTACTTACGGTACACGCAAACTTTTCAAAAATATTTGTGAACCAACGTTTTTTTCCACGTCTACCATCAGGTCCGGCTCATTCTCGTACTCCATTAATGTGAATGACTTCCCAAAAAGAGATAAGGACAAACTGGACCAGTATCTTGCCACACACCGACTGCGTGCGGCAGCGTTTTGACTACACACGTCCTATCCACCACACCCTCTTCAAAGCGAGCAACCCATTCATCCAAACGAAACAGAACTATATACTGTACAGCTGTAGATGTCCGGCTCATTTTCGGGAACATATCACCGTGAATGATTTCCAAAAAGAAAAAACGGACCACTAATGATCTATCTAAGGCCGTTTGACCCCGAACACACCCGGTATCCATATCTCCGAAGCAAGCAACGATGTCAAGCAAACAAACAAAAATTATGCATGTATGTGGCTCAACAACGCAGCACTGGGAATGAGTCTTAGAAAAAAAATATAAAAAAAAGGATTAGTGGTACAACGGGCACACAGCTTGTGGGCTAGGGTTGACCCCGAACACACCCAAGTATCCACACTCTCTCCGAAAGCAAACCAAAGTAAAGAACTTCCACCGCCGGCATTGCGGCTCAAACCCACGGCATTAAATCAACCCGCAACTTGGGATGATGAGAACCGAAAGACGTGGTCCTCAGTTTGAAACACACCCCTTTTATCCCAACACCAAACATGAATCCCGTTCCCGTCTGATACTTGAAAGCAGAAACAAAAAAAGGATGGAATCAAGCACGATCCTGGTCAGTATGTTGATATCCAAGATATAAACCCGAAACATAACTCCAAGTAGCTTTGCATCTTTTTCCACCACCAGTTCACAAAGAGACTGCGGTTACCTGAAATCTGGGGTTCTTGAGTGGCGGTATAGTACGTCTCTCGCGCGCGCATACACACCCAAATTCGAGGTATAGCCACCAATACAGGGAAAGGAAAACGTCACCCAGTGCACTACATCCTTGTGCAAGTCTGTGGTGCGGTGCACTGTGATACGGTTCCCATAAATGAAAGTGTCCTTGGGTTTCCCCCTTTTTTTGTTTTGATTTTGCTAGGCAAAACGCCCCAAGCAATGGGTGTCCTGGTACCCCGTTCCACGTCCATGCCAACAACAAAAAAAAGCATTGCGGATCCCGCTGTTGCCGGAGGTCGCAGTTGGAATCACCACTGAAGAGGTCGAAGAGGTCACCACTCACATTGGTTTTGTGTGTGTGCCGTGCCAAATACGAAAGTGTCGAACGCTCGCTCAAGGGCGTTGTGCAAAAGCAGTCGTGCAAAATACCGAGGAAAATGTACTGTATGTACTCTATTCGGGGCGGTTTCATCTCGTCCCAAAAGGGCCGAAACCGCCAACCACGTACTGGTTTGCTCGCACATACGTACTAGCAACTTGTATTTCAGTCCAGCATCAGACTCGTTGTCGGGATTCCCAGCATCCGTGGGTGAACGATTTTTGCTCGCTCACAAGCACAACCCAACACAAATACCCAAACCTCCAACAACGTAAAGGCGCAAAAATACGGAGCAAAACCACGGCGAGTCACGCAAAGAGCGTTTGCTGTTTTGCCCACGTACATGTATTGACCACATGTCTGAAGCAACGTAAAACACATTCAACCCAAATAGAATGAGCACACGGTCTGGGTATCCAAGACTTTCTGTGCGCGCAGTCGTGCTTGTCCCCAATCCCATCACTCGCCATCACTAAATGCCAACCCGACCAACGGACGGGCTGGAAAATGTGCCCCCCCCCGCTACATAGCAAGTTCCGGTGCAGTTTGCACTTTACACAGTTTGGTTCATTATTTTTTGGTGCCATGGACGAAGAAACGTTCCAAGGTCATGTGTTCTTACCATCAAACCAAAACCAAAAAATCACGAAGAATATGTATGGCAGGTGCTACTCTAACTCCAGTCTCATGCCTCAAATTTGCATACAGGAGCGGGACTTTCCGACGAAAGCTTTTTGTCGTTCTGGCTTCTTATATGCACTTTCTCGCAACCCCCAATACGTTGAGTACACTAGCCTAGATGTGTGCTCCGTTCTGGTATTCCGGTTTGCTTCCTGTTTACTTCCGGAGTGTACACAGCCGTTGCGGTGCCGTTTGACCTGACCTGACCAGCCCCGCAAACGGAGTCCGCTTTGATTGCGCCCAATTTTTTTTATTTTTGGCCTGACACCCCAAAATCCAGCCCTACCACCAGCTCCAATCCAGTGCCGGTTTCACGCAGCTATTTGAACGAGTCGAGAGTAGACGTCCAGACTCGGGCGTATCATGAAAAAAAGACGAGCGAAATGCAAAGTAGCTGCTGGTAGGTTTTTGGGTTCCGTATGTTTGTGCCAGTCACTCACCACGACTGGCGCAAACCTAAGTAAAGGTAAATGCGTCTTTCGCGTATTTCCATTTTCATTTCTCAATGGATGGAGGCCTCCGACGGGCAACCCCCATCAGCGAAAAAGGGCACAATACAGCGGAAACAAACCTACTCATACACAGAGCGTGTAAGGGGGCGCTGTTTTGCCCCCACACACCCATGTATTGGCCATATTGCAAAGCAAACAAAAACACAAAACTATGATGACCAGTCGGTTTGGGTATCCAAGACCTGCTGCGCGGTCGTGAATCTCCACAGTTCACATCAATTCACACGTTACCAACTCCTATTAACAGAAGGACTGGAAAATGTGCCCCGTCGCACTACAGTGCGGGTTCCAGCGTAGTGTATGCAGTGTCGCTGTTTACTTTTTTCTGGGGCAACGGACAAAGGAACGTTCAAACTGGTGAACAAAGACAAAAAACAGGACCGCAACCCGGTATCTGACTTCACTTCTCTGGGTACGTTTGCCGCAGACAGACATAAAAGCAGAACCCGCGATACCTCTCACGAAACCGAAAGAAAGAATGCAGATACTCAAAGCCCTGTACTGTGGACACCGGGGTGTTTGCCCAACGCACCCACATTTGGGGTCCTGAGTACATGCACGGTCCGCCATAACACATGTCCCGTTCCGTGCGACCGCAAGGACCGGATGAAAGTAGTATCATACACTTTTGTCTTATGTCAACGAACACATCCAGGACATTGGCCGCGTTGCATTGGCAACCAGTGTCTTGCCAGCAATGGGTGCCCAGCCCTCGCTGCGCAGTCGTGCTTACCCTCTCATCCGTCGTTCAGCGTCGTTTCACCTCCAGAGTGGTATCAGAAAATGGATGCCGGCATGGAAACTGTACTCTATCAAAGTCAGGGTCAAAGAAACCACTCAGTGCTTACTGTGCCCCTCGAATTTCTCACAACATACGGCCCAGCCACGTTTTTTTTACGTCCGCCACCAAGATCACGTCCCGCCGTTCTCTGACACCAGGCATCATGAATGACTTTCAAGAGAAAAAGAAAAAAGGCACCACAAGATCGGTCGACGCAGCGGGTGGGCCGTTTTGACCATACCCCCCCACGTACGTATCTGCAACACTCTCTTTGCAGCACCGGATTCAAGCAAAAGAATAAACGTGACCCAAGTACCAGATGCGTGCTCTGTTTTGGTACTTGGCTAAACTTCCTATTTACATTTCCGCTGAGATGAAAAAAGAGACCCAAAGCACGTCCAGAGGAAAAATGGGGGTTGGGTTGAATCCTCCCATCAGGTTGGGGTAATATAATACCCGCTTAATGCACAAACTGAGGATCACTACCTGCAATTTCAAGTCGAAGGTGGAGCTAACCGGAGGAATGATGCCGGAGTTTTTTTGCGATGCGCGGATGGTAGTTGATGGGTTCAGGATTGGGATGGAAGCTGTCGATGTAGACAGTCTAGGCGTTCAGGGATTGGTGAAGTTTGTTGTAATAATGTACTCTCTGCTCTTTGTGCGTTTTTTGTTTGATGAGTGAGTTGTTGTTTTTTAATACAAATACTTGAATAGCTCGTAAATGCCGCCTGGGCCTACGTGTCTGCCTATGGCCGCCTATGGCTGCCTGTGGCTGCGTCCAGCTGGCATGTTGGAGATAAAATTGTCAAAAGCAGTTAGACTTGTGGTGAATTCAATGGTGAATTCAAAGATGGGCTAAAACTGTTGGTGGTATGAGATCTAAAACGACTTCAAGGAATAAATGATATGGAACACAACTGGAACACAACTGTCAGAGCGTGCGTGGGAACTACTTTGCTTTTTATGGAGATTTCCGACATGCCATGTCAACTGCCTATGTTAGCAGACCGTTTTTGACGGATCCAGTTGCGGGACGCCTGGTGAGCAACTTGATAGTTCATACAAGTAAAATTCATCAACCCATAATATCCCTCTTGGTATCTTTTAATAGAAGGACGATTTATCTTTTCATGCTATTATCAGGCGTGAATATAATCGAATATATATTCAGTGAACAAGTACCTAAATGTTGGGTCTAATCCAACAATCACACCGACAATTCAAGTTCTAAAACTAATCTAACATTCTATAGCCTCTAATAGGTAATAGTAGGCGCATTCTCAGGGTTAACAAAGCGGAACTTGACATAATCCCCGAACGCCGTCGAATTTCCTGTAGCCCAATCCTTAAGAGCCTGAGTCCAAGCAAAGGGCGAAAGGTTCCAAAGACCGTAAGATCTGGTTGAAGTGTATTCGGTAGAGTAAGTTACTTTTCCATCCGAGTTATCCTGTAGAAGGTCGGAAAAGTATTGGATATAATCGATCAAAGCACCGAATGACCAGCGACTGGTTGAGTAGTTGTAGACACGGACTGCGGGGTTATTGGCTGGAATGATGGCTGGACCTTGAGAAGTGATGTGAAGGATGCAGCTGTTGTCAAAGTCTAGGTCGGAGGGGACTTTGTCGGTGATTGTTTTGGCAAAGAAAGGTCCGGCGAGGGGGTTGTCTGTGTTGTTGGTGTAAACGGCTGTAATATAATCGCTGTTGGTGTGGCCGTGGAAGGAGGCTAGGATGACGTCGGCGTAGGATCCGAGGACGTTGGTGTATCGTGCGTCGCAGCCGGGCCAGTAGAGTTTTTTGCCTGATGCGTCTTGCGGGGGGACGTGTTGCATGACGTAGGCTTTTTTGCCTTGAGCGCGGAGTTGGTCTAGTTGGCTGGTGAGCCAGTTGAGCATGTCTCCACCTGGGGAACCAGCGGTAGCACAATCGCTGGAGAATTTGTTGGTGTTGAAGAGCAACATGCTGTTCAAGCTGAAGACGGTGAGACCGGGTGCGACTTGGTAGGAGAAGTACCCGCCCTTGTTCCATTCGGGCTTGGTTTCGAGACCCAAGCCTAAGGGTTTCCAGATTTCGGTGACGTTGCCAATGATGGGGTCGTTTGCGCCGGCCATTTCACCGTATTTGAATTGGTCGTTGTTACCCCATGTGGGAATGAATTTGGTTTTGGTGAGGTCGAAGGTTTGGAGGACCTTGTCGACGATGATTTTGTGTTCGTTCAAGACTTCGGAGCTTTGACGTGGTTGTTTGGTGTCACGGTCGTGACGGGCCGAGTCACCGGTGTAGATAACAAAGTCGACGTCGGCGTGGTTGTCTTTGATCCATTGGAAGGTTTCGTCCATGAGACCTTGGGGAGTGTCACAGATGGAGTTGAGGGCACCGTATTTGCCTGCGCGGTTCTTGGTTGCGTCAACGGTGTTTACGCGGTGACATTGTGTTGCGGGGTCGGAGCCTTCGAGGTAAGATTCGTCGATGTGGATATCCTGAAGATGATAAAGTCAGTAAACTGTGTTGGCTCCCGACGACAACACGACGCGATTCTCACCGAAATGAACATGAACTTTCCATTCAATCCGTTGACAAACTTTGGAATAGGGAAGGGAGCCATGTAGGGACCACCGTAAGCAGAGCTCTGAATACATTTGACCGTCTTGGTGATGGCGGTGAGATTAACGGCTGGAGCAGAGGCGACATGTTGAACGCTCAAGCCGAGAGCGAGAGCAGTGGCAACACGACCAAGCTTGGAGTTTGACTTTGTCGAAGGCATTTGAGGTATGGAATGGTATGAGGTTTCGATGATTGAGTGTTGGATTGCAGATGAGAAGGAAGGTGAAGACGGGGCTTCCTTTTATAATTTTTGCGTATGCGTTGATCCCCGCCTTCTGGACTTTTTCCCGCAGAGTTTTTTCGCCTGTTTTCCCCACAATTTTTTATTTTTGGAAACACGCTTCGGCGAAAACATAACGACCTCTATTTATGTTTTTCTGGAACGTGGCAAACATAGCAAGCTTCCAGGCTGCTATTTTCGGCTTCTAGCAGCTATTTTTGGCACCCATCTGCCAATCGCATTCAGCTGTTCCGGTGCGTAGGCGAAAATAGCAAACAATATCGGTCAAACATCGGGATTCCGGGGGGAGCGATCTTGTTGTCACCTCGTGATTTGTTGTTGGCACTGACATTGTGATCGCTCCTCCGGAATCCCGATGTTTGCGCTTCGGTAAGCCTCGATCACAGGAGGTTACACTCACGACACAATTTGCGGCACAATTTTCATTTTTAGTAACACTTGCTGTCATCTTCCAGACTTTGCGAACAACAAAAAGAAAGGGAAAGAAAACATATTTGTCACGATCCACAATCAGGTTTTATTTTTAGAAACACGCTCGCTGGGGGTCACTCCTCGTCTTCCAGACTTTGACGAAAGCGAGGGATTTTGAAACACCCTACGAAAGCGAGGGATTTTGAAACACCCTACGAAAGGGAGGGATTTTGAAACACCATCCTACGAAAGCGAGGGATTTTGAAACACCATCCTACGAAAGCGAGGGATTTTGAAACACCCTACGAAAGCGCTGCCAACCAAATCGGCGCGGGCTATTTTCAGAAATTTCAGAAATTGACACCGGCAACGTCAAAATCAACAATCAACAGCAATACAAATAGTTCCTTGGATTCTAGAAATGAAGTGCCTGGCCAACGTGGGGCATGCAAACAAGTTGCCATTCAAGTCCCGACAGTATTAAATAGCTGCCATCTCTCGTTTCCCCTCTTGCTTGCAGACCTCTTTGATACCACGACCTCTCAATTTGAACTTCTACCTTTGATACCACCACAATGCGTAGACTCTTTCATTTGCTCGTGCTTTTCCTTCTGGCCACGAACGCCCTCGCCCAGTGGCCGCCCGCTCATTTCAATTTTACCGTACCCTTCAAGAAGGGGGGCGGTAGTGCTTCGATTGCTGAGACGCAAGTAAAATACCTTCCCGGCGTCAACCTCATCTACAATTCCGCCAACAGTGGAGCTGACGAGTGGGGCAAGATGAAGACTTATCCAAAGGATGGCTCGGTGGTGAGTACTTGCCGCGGAAGCTATGGAAGCAACGAGTTGTGCCTGACATGCCTTGCAACCTTAGATCACTTTGATCAACCTTCCCCATATCTACATTCAACCCTATGTCCCTAGTTTGCACGCCCAATACACCCCGGACGACATCGCCATCGCCTATATCCATACCTACACCCCTCTTGTTCTTCTCGTTGCTGCCAATAGCCCCATCCGCGACTGGTATGACTTCGTTGATGCATGTAAAACTTCGCATGTGGTTGTCTCGGGTGCTGGTGAGTGGCGTGATACATGATGCTCAAGTTGAGCATGAGCATTAACTGGTGGTATTGTATAGGAATGGGTACGGTGTTCGAAGTCGGATCGGATCGTCTTAGAAAGCTTGCGAACCTTCAGTTCGACTATGCGTCCGCCGGAGATGGAGCAGACGCTGCCATTAATGCGACAGTAGCAGGCAACTTTACGGCCGCCTGGACCACGACACCCGTAGTAATTGGTCGTACCGACATTCGTCCCATTGCCATCGCTGCCGAGTTTGAGTTCCCCCAAATCGATGCCCCTACGTTCAATAATCTCGGCATCAACTACGTGGATGGTATTTACCGTGGTGTGGGGGTAAGTGTGCAAACAAAGCTGCTAGCGAGAGCATTCGAATTCTGACTTGCCTCTGTCCGCCTTTTAGTTACCCAAAGGCACACGCGACGATGTCTTGCAGCAGGTCTCGGACTACTTCAACCATATGAACCGTAACTTGTCCTTCATCGCCGAAGTTCAAGCCTCCGGTGCTACTCAAGTCTTTATGCCCTACGGCAGCAAGTCTTTGAACACATTCACGGCCCGATACTACAAGCAGGTCATGTCTACCTTGTTCCCTCCAGACCCAATTGAACGTGGCGCCCTGTACAGTTTCTTTGCTCTCGGGGGTGTCGGTGTGCTGTTGACCATTGGTGCTGCGGGCTTTGCGACTGTTTACCGTGCCACGCCCATCATTAAGGTATGTTATGTCTGTTCGTGACCGGTAATACCGTAGGATAACTCACATCGTCTCATCATCAGGGTTCAAGCTACTTCTTCAACCTCATTATCCTTGTCGGTATTCTGCTCGCTTATCTTTCGGTGATGGTATACAGTGTTCAAATGCCCCTGCAAGGCGTTACCGAGCAGACGTTGAACCTGGTTTGCCAAGGCATGCCGTGGTTACTCGGCCTTGGCTTCGACATCACGTTCGCTGCCATCATCGTCAAGTCCTACCGATTATACAGGTATGTCAAAACGTCCGTCCGCCTCCCACGCTCAGTGTCCAACTAATGCATGATTCATTCCTAGGTTGTTCATGTTCTCTGCCGCCAGCATCATCCAGTTCAACGCTAGCAACCTTGCGATCCTCAAATGGGTGGCTATCGTGTGCGGAGCCAATGTCGTGGTCTACGTCGTTTGGACTGCTTACGACCCGTTAACTGCGACTCTGCTCAGTCTGGATGGAAATGAGACGTTCTATTACGCGTGTCAATCCCGATCATCTGCCTTTTTGGCCGTTACGCTTGTTTTGAAGTATGCGATGCTCGTGGCGTGTATATTCTTCAGTATCAAATTGCGCGACTTGAATGCTATGTTGAATGAGGTATGTCGGGCTCGCTTGCAACAGATGTTATTCCTCGGTTCTAATTTGTCCGTTCGGACGCTTACAGAGCAAGGCAATCGCTGCTGCAACCTTCTCTACTACCTTCATTTCGACTGTCTGCTTGGCCGTCTACGCGCTAGTTGGCAACTTCGAAGGAAGATACATCATTCTCACAGGAGGCGCAATTCTCGGCACCACTTGCGTTCTGGGCGCCCTCTTCGTACCTAAAATCATGGTTGTCATTTTCTCCCCCGATTCAAACACGTTCGACGCCGTAAGAAGGGTCTTGAAGGGATCATCTCTCCAGTCCAGATCAGGTGGCTCTGGCAGCGCTCAAGATAGCTCAATGTCACCAAAGTCGCCAACTGCACCTCTTCACCGCGGATCATCAGTCGATTTGTTCAGCCCTGCCATGGTCGCAGTTGCTAATACCGCCGGATCTAAACACCCGATCTACATCCAGGAAGGCAAACCCATAGCCCGCGAACAAAAGGATCGAATTAATGCGCTAACCAGGGTCATCAGCAACACGGCGGCATCGGGCCGTATTCCCGAATTCCAGGAACATGTTACGAAGCTTGCGAATTATGCCAGTCGCTTTAGGGTAATGAATGCAAAGGGGGGATCCCGTGCTGTGCTTCTTAATCCTGGGCGATCCATGATGGATACTACGAAGCAAATTGCTGAGGAAAACTTTTAGATGGATCTATTCGCTGTATACCTTGGTTATTTGTCAAAATTACACGCACATACTAGACTTTAACACACAGAAATGAAATGATATTAACCAATTGTAACATGAGGAAAATAGTTTTATAGTATACAGGTTTAACAAATGGATTTCCATATATCAAACAAACAATCGCCGCAACTTGATGATTGCGTATACTATTCTCATAATCGCAGCTCTGAAGCCGGCTTTGAATCCACTCATAGTAATCACTGAATCCACTCATAGTAATCACTCCACACGCAACCGTGTGGAAAAGTGCACCACATGTCTGCCCCTCTTGAACAGCGTCTTGGAATGCGGTGTTGGCACCGAGGCCTGCATGAGTTGTGGTAGCATGTGCTGCGTCGCCCAGCAAAACCACTTAACCATGTGCTGCGTCGCCCAGCAAAACCACTCTTGTAGGTGGCACGGCCCTAACTGCTCTGGAGTAGGAACTGGAGAGGATTAGCTATATAACTTTTGTCTTTGTCTCCATGTCGGCTCTGAAAACGGCTCTGGCAATAAAATCGGGTGGGGTGAGTTTGTCAAAATACGCCATCTCTGTCAGCGGTGATCCGGTTTGACAGGTTGGGAAAGTATGATGTGTCGGCGGGCTGTGAGTAGTTTTTCTATCGATAGAAGTTTTTTATGATGTCATGATAGAAAATGCGACCGATGTTTACAAGGAATATAAAAAGAGCTCGGCCTCCACGAAACGGACGCGAACTTGAACGGACTTAAACGAATTTAAACGAACTTAAACGAGTTGGTCGTCGGCAAAACCTTTGGTCAAAATACAAATTTCCGGTAATCGGCGAATCCTTTGGTCAAAATTCGAAATTTCGGTCGCTCCTATCGATGGTGGGTTCCGGACCCCGGCTTTTGTTTAAGATTCCAAGTTTTGTCAAAATGCGGCATTTGCGTCGTCAGCGATTCCGATGTGTCAAACTGCCCCAATTTTCGTCGGCCGAACTGCGCCAATTTTCGTCGTCGGTGATTCCTGTGTGTCAAACTATACATAATCCCTACATAATCGCGACATCGGTATCCCCCGAACACAAACCTATTAATAGAAAGGCACAAACCTGAGTTAGTCCACGGCACAAACCTTAGGTTTGTGCCGTGGACTAACTCAACCACCAATCTGGGTATCCACTCGTGCTGCGCAGTCGCACCTGATTGTTTGCTGTTTGACACCCCATCTTCTTTTTGTGTCGATGGGGAACGTGGATGCCGGGTGCCGTCTGATGACCTCGACCGCACAAAAAAGACAGGAACGATGGAGACCCACGAAGAATGGGTTGGTATCCAATATCCCAGACATCAACTGTGCGTATTGTTCAACTGTCGCGCAGACTTAGAACCAAGACCCATGTGGTATCTTGACAAGCACACACCTCGGTCAATTTGGGTATAACCTTGCTTCACAGTTGTTGGTGCATCTTCTTCACCTCCAGATTGGTATCAGAACAGAAGGATGCAAGCGACGGTGAATGTACCAGTACATACTCTATCAAGGTCACAAATAAAGCCACCAAGTACGTACTGTACAGGTGACTTTTCTGAAGCCGATCGCTTTTTTTCCATGTGCGCCGTCAGACTACGCTGGCCTCACTTCTCGTACCCCAGCACCCTATATGACTTTCAAAAAGAACGAGCAAAAAATATTGAAGTAGTTCAAGCGTAGGTTATGGAGGAATCACTATATTGATCACTAGGGAAGAACCGCCATGTTCTACCCCTTACATACTACATGA